>JACMII010000263.1:0-16339 GCA_014805405.1 Bunonema sp. RGD898 | reverse complement strand
TTCGGGACGACGATGACGTCAAGGTGTGGTTCAAGCAGGACGACGAGTACAAACTTCCCAAAATGGTTGGCATTCAGTGTGGTGAGAGAGCAACGCAATCAGGTGTCTCGCATTTCGCTGATCGCCCCGGAAATAGCCAAGGACGTTCGATCTCAGATGTTGGCCATCCTGTTGCACACCTGCTTCGAGGTTCCATTTGACGAAGATTTTCGACAAAACATCGCGCCTAGGACTCGTCGTCCGAGTTCTTCTATCCGCCAGAACTGGCAGGACTGAGCGGATCGGTGATTGTGGCCAAGAACAAGATCATGTTCAAGACGTCTGGGTACGATGAGAAGCAGGCGCTCTTCACGAAGGAGTTGGTTCGTCGATTCGTCGACTATCGACCGGGTAAGTTTTTCGTCTTTTCGACATGGTGGAAGATTGCACATCTGTTGCAGATGAGCAACGTCTGGCGATCAACAAGGAACGTCTGGAGCGATCGCTGCGCTCTTTCCCACTGAATCAGCCCTACATGATGGCGAGCCACTTCAGTTCGTTGCTGTTGGACGAGTTCACCTGGGATCACGACGAGATGTTGGCCGTACTGAATGGTATGCCTGATTTCCGCGCATAATCACACTGAAATGAGTCGCAGACATCACTCTGGACGAGATCAAGGCCTTTGCCCCAAAGATGTTCGATCGGTACAGAGTGGAGGCGCTGGTGCACGGAAACTGCACAGAAGAGGTGTGCAATGCTCTATGGTTATGCGGAATCCGCGACGATTCCAGGAAGCGCTGAAACTGGTGGAAGATGCGCGTGCGGAGCTGCCAAAGGGAAAGGACGTGACGCTCGAAGAGGACCATGTGTCGCGCGAGAAGGAACTGCCGCACGGGAATTCGCTGGTTCTCCGATTCCGGCAGGAGACGCACGCCAACTCGTGCGTCCTGCAGCTCATGCAGATCGGCGAGCAGTCGCGACGTCGCAACGTCCTCCTCGAACTCTTCAACCAGATCGTCAAGGAGCCGGCGTTCAACGTGCTTCGCACCAACGAACAACTCGGTATTGACTGTGCTTTCCAGTCCCGGTCAAGGACCGACTGCAGGCTACATTGTGTTCTCGCACATCGGGCGCACCGCGGCCACGCAGACCTACAAGATTCTGGTGCAAGGCCTGCACAATCCCGAGCACGTCGAGGACCGCATCAACCACTTCCTGGCGTCGGTCAAACAGACGCTCGCCGAGATGTCCGACGACGAGTTCGCCGAGCATCGCGAAGCACTCGCGGTTCAGCGCCTGGAGCAGCCGAAACGACTTTCCGCCCGAAGTTCCGAGTACTGGGATGAGATTCGGACCCGCGCCTATCAGTTCCATCGAGTTGCCGAGGAGGTGGCAGAGCTGCGCGGCCTCACCAAGCAGGATGTCATCGACTTCTTTGATGTGAGAGAGAGACTTTGTCGCGAGAGTAGCCGTGCGCGAGATTCAGACATTCATCGCGGCGTCTTCGCCGCAGCGTCGACACGCCGTGTCGATCGTGCACGCGAAGGGCGACCAAGAAGACAAGGAGGCGACGAGACAGAAGAGAGATGCGGCGGAGGAGTCGGCGAAGAACCGAACGGAAGTGAGCCAGATCAACCAGACGCGCGAGGCCCTGCCCTGGTATCGAAGCACCGTCGCCCCAGACGCAAAGTTGTGATCAGAAGAGCGCACACTTGGAGGAGGAAGAATTGGTGCAATCCGTGAAGGAGAGAGAGATGAATGAGTGAGTGTGCTACTCCTCGGCGGTCCACTTGATCAGACTGGCCGGCGATCGGAACAGGAACAACAGCTTGGAGAAGAGTTCCTCCTCGAGGGCGAGTTCGCCAGACTCCCGGACCAGGAAGACGTCGAGGCAGAGTTGAAGGATTCGGTCGACATTGGGCAGCTCTTCGAACATGATGCGCTAAAGGAGGGACGGGTGGAAAAGCGGCACTTGCGCCGGCGGACGACGAACCTGCATTGCGCCGGAGACTAGCGATCGCATCATGCGACCGAAGAACAGCACGGTCGTGATGTAGAGCCCAAGAATGCCGCCACCCGTAAGGAATGCGAACGTCGTAGGAAAGACCTTGTCCACGAATGCCGTGAGTTCGAGATAGTCCAGTCGAGTCGGTTCGCCCGGATTCGCCGGATCCCAGTGGTCGTCAATCGACTGCAGACTCCACCACTCGGATCCGGCTGTAAAAGGGGGGTTGTACTGGAGCGATACGACGACAGTGCTAGCCTCCATCCTTGACGAGGGTTAGAAGAACGGATCGGAACGCTGCCTCCAGCCCGTCCTCCGGACGATCCAGCCGTTCTGCTAGCAGCTGTTGCACATAGTCTGCCTTGCCCTCGCCCGGAACCTTGACAAACGGGGGATACATGCGATCGATTCGACTGAACGCCGCATGCGAATCAAAGTGACAGAGCTGGCGGAAACTTGCATTGGCTCCGTGTCATTGTCTCCTCGGACGGTTTTCAGTAGCTGTTTTCGCGTCTCATTCCCGACGATCAGATCGAGCAGTCGAAAGTCTTCGACGGCGCCGAACTGGAGACGCGCGTCCGGCTTCCTGCTCCCATGAATGGTGACTATTCGATATGCCCGTACAGATGCGAACCGTTTGAAGTGCCACTCGAATTTGATCGTCGCCTCGCCGCCTCCGTCGTCCAGTTGCCTGATCAGAGCGCTCCTGGCTGGCGGCGATATTGACCATCTCGAGGATGACGCTCCCGGAAGTCTGGCTCGTACCACGTCCTCGCCGTCGAAGTCGGTCATGTATGATTGCGCACTCTTGCTCATGCGATAGACCCATTGCAGCTGCTCGTACTCCTCCTCGGTCAGCGGTCGGATGTTCTCCAGCTGTGCTGTCGACTCGTAGAGGGGCTCGAAGCCTGCGACCGTCAATCGAACCCAGCACTCCACCGGCAAGCTTCGCGTGCCGACCGTGTTCGAGAGCGAGAAGAGAACCTGCATTTCGGCCGATGGAAATCAGTCGGCATGTGGAGAGTGCGTACCAATGGGAACCAGATCAATAGGATGATGACGAGAAGAAGTACGCCGCCGAGTCCGTACTTGATGAGGTCCCGCTTCTTGACGCCCTTCGGCGACGGGAACTCCTCCTCCATGTTGCGCTCGCATTTGATCAGAGAGATGTGCGCGTAGATGTCGTTGAGCATGAACCATTCGCCGACGCCCAGCGCCGAGTCCGTCCACATCCAGTCCATCAGGCAGCGCAGCTCGTAGGCGAACGGAATCAGGAGGAACGACTTGTACAATATCCAGTAGACCGCCGTGTACGACTGCGCGCCCGCGTTTCCCATCGACCGTCGGGGGTAGCCGCATCGGATCTGGCGCGACGACAAGATGAAGTACACCATCTTGATGAAGTAGAAGCATCTGCACGCCGTGTTGGTCGTGAACACACGGTCCGTGGCGGCGGGAAGAAGCAGGAAGACCCAGGCGTGAATCAGAACCACAAGAATGGCCTACGCGGACGTGGGTTTCGGCCGACTGTCTGACAATGAGAGGGATTACGTGATAGACGAGTTTGCCGAAGAGCCACTTTCGCAGGAAGAGCGCGCGGTCGAGGATGATGAGCAGAAATTGGAGTATCAGCATGGAGACCAGCGTCAGGGGAACCTGAAGTAGATCTTGGTCGGACAGTGCGATGAACCGACCTTGTTTTCGCTGAAGTATGCCGTCACATCCCCTCCGGCCGTGTCGTCCGTTCCGAACTCGGAGTAGCCGAAGATGATGACCAGAAAGCAGGCGACGTCGCAGACGAACATCGGCGCAAAGACGTCGACCGGCACTCGGGTGGCGCTCGCTCCGGCGGCCGATCCATCGTCCAGCAGCCGGTCCACGAACTCGCGCAACGCCCACACTCGTGCGTCCATTCGCTCGACGGCCGCGGTGCCTGCGCGTTCAGCGAACAAGCGCAGTTCTTCAGCTCGTCGACGTCGTGGATTCGGATGTTTCTGTTGTTGACTCGCGTCCAGCACCGGCTCCACGACGCTCCGACTCTTTCGCTTCGGCCGTTCGCCGATCGCTCCCCCCGGTCCACCGCTCTCCTTGGTCGTGTGCCAGAGACCCATGGACTAAAATTCGCTGTAACTATGCACCGTCGGCGTAAGACACGAACCATGAGATTGGAGCGGTGGAAGAAGAGCGTCAGCAGCAGGATGAGATCCCACATTGCGTAGCCATTCCTCTTCTCCACGCCGATGATCCTCGGCGCCCAGAGAGGGCTCGGCGCCGCCGCGGACGCATTCCAGGGCCAGAAGCCGAACTGGAAGATGCACTTCAGGACGCAGAGCAGCTCGGTGTAGCCGATGAGCGCCACCCAGAATCGTCGGGTCGGTCGAGGCACCGAGAGCGTGCCCCAGAGAAAGACGAGCAATGGGAGCGGAAGCGAGAGTAGAGATGCATTGTCCATGTGGTGGAGGACGACGACGAGATAGCACACGAGCTCGGAGCGGCTTCTCAAGGCGAGCAGAAAGGCGATCAGGAGGCGTTGGATCTGGCCGCCAACGCGGATGCCCAACGTGCTTCGCTCCATCTCGCTCTTCGAGTCGGACGTCGCGAGTCCCGTCTTGAGGGCTTCCTTCTCGCGACACAGCACCGCGGAGAGGACACGTTGCTCGCGGCTGATCGCCATCAGATACGCTAGGAATTCGACCGGAGTGGGGGTAACTCGTAATTGCCGTACCGATGGCCGACTCGAGAATGCCGATCAGCAAGAGGCGCGAGAAACTTGCCAGATTGAAGAGGAACTCGGTCGTCCACGAGACCGCTATGCACATCACGATGATGCGGGAACACTTTGAAGAGGGTACCTCTCGCAAGCAATTGCTCTCGCGTAGATCTCTTGCTTTGGTCGTCCGCCCTCTCGTCCTCGTCCGGCTCCTCGACTGCCATCGCGTCGATCGCATCTCTCAGTCGAATCGGCGAGTCGGGCAACTGCTGCTCGTTGACCGACGAGTCGTCCGAGAACCAGCCGGCCGTGCCTATCAACATCCTTTTAGAGTGGCAGAGCAATGGAATACGTACGCTTGGTTGGCGACTCGGTCTCCCCGTCCTCGGAGGTGACGCCGCCGTGCGAGGATTCGCCCAGCTCGCAGAGCATCTTCCGCCTCGACGTCGGCGACAGTTTCCGTAGCAAGTGCGTTCGTTCCTCGCGTCTGGTAACGGCGTCCTCTTGAAACGTGTCCTCCTGATAGTCGGCCTTCGCCTTTCTGGCTCGTCCTCGCAGGATTGCGCGTCGAATGGTCTGATACGACGTTGTTGCCGTTCCGAGCGCCTCTTCCAGTTCGTGTTCGATCTTGTCGTGAGCCTCCTCCATCTTCTTCGACTCTTGCAACGCTGCACTCAACGCTCCCTTCTTGAATGCGTAGTTGAGCAGTTGCAGCGGACCCAATCCTCGAACACCGCCCTCGTCCGCCTCTGCCATTCGTGCATCCTCTGCAGTCGGCCCCCTTTCATCCGATCCCAGAACCGCCTTCTCTTCGTCATAGTCGCGCGCCGGCGGCGGCGGTCCACCCTCATCGTCGATCGAATGCGTCCATTCCACGACGGACATGTGCGGAGGACGCACTTGGCCCGGCTGCTCGCCAGCAGTCTGTGAAGCGGGATTCTGGGTCGTCGAGTTGCCGCCGTGTTTCGATCGAATGCGTTCCATCTTTTGCATGACCTTGCTCAATAACTGCTTTTCCTGCTGCTCGGCGGCCACGACCTGTTGCGCCATCATGGACGCGAGAAGCTCGGCTCCGCTGGAGATTTTTCACGTCATAAAAACGAGCCCTCGACAGAGAGTACCGCGATTCGAGTACGCGTTGGGCTCGCAGTTCGGCGACGACGTGCTCAAAGTAGGACGACGTGAAGATGAGGCGCTAAGTCGGACGGTACGTACGGCAAGCCTCATTGTCAAACCTGAGCGAGCAGGAGAGCGAAGCAGACACCATCGTACAGAATTCCAGATTCTCGGTGCGGAACCGAGCACTCGGCCAAGACACTTCGGGAAACCACTGAAATTGCGCATGGAAGAGTAGACGCCAGTTGAAAGGTGAAAAGGGAGACCTTCTTCGGCGACGTAACCCATCTTAAGACAGGAGATTCCAAGCAACTGAAGAGTCCAGCAGTAGTTGCGATAGAGCTGCGTCATGTAGACGCATCCGACCACCTTTTGTTTGAAAGCATTGGAGAATTGCCATGCTTCAGACCTGTAGCGAGATCTTGACGAAGATGACGGACGAATTGTACAGGACGAGGAAATGCCATAGCTTGAGGATGCGCTCCTTCTTGAGCAGAAACAGTTGATGGCCCTTCCAGAGGAAGAAGAACGACGCAAAGACGTAGCCCATTGCGAAGAGCGTCACCTAGCCATGCGATCGTCATTTTCCGTATACCAATGCGTCCACTCACTCGACTGGTTCCAGTGATGAAGACCACCGACAGCGTGAGCCAATACGAGTGAAGGAAGACGAAGATCTTGATCTTCGGCAACCAACCCGTCCTGAAGTGAGAATTCCATATCACAAAATACCACTTAGAAGGAGACCTTTCAGAGAAGAAGTCGGGCGGCTTCCAAGCGCCCGTCTTTTGACCGTCGTCGTCACCTCTCATCGACTCTCTTTGCGAGCCGCCCTCAAGCGTTAGGACTGCGGAATCTCCGGTGAATCGTCTGTTGAAATGGCTCTCAGACTCCAGAGCGCCATCGGATCGGAAGACGACGGCTTGACAGCTGACGACGAGCAGTTGAAAAATGTCCACTACAAGTGCGCTATTTCTGTGCGCAACAACGAGGAAAGGACCGATTAGTTTGCGTGCGTTTGGCGGCACTGCCGAGTGCGGCAGAAAGAGCCACTCGATTAGGTTTTCGTCCCAGTGCTGCCAAGGATACGGCTGACAGAGTGCACTCGGAAGACCCAACGCGATGAGGTATTGAAGCAGGAAGAAGGCGGCCAGCGCGTCCCTGCAACAAATGGGCCCAATCATAAGTGGAGTGGCAAGTGAACCGATAGGTGGCATAGTGCTGGATGACCAGTTGACGGGACTGGCTCAGCTGGAGGACCACGCTCAGTGCGTAGATGACTGCCGCAAGATCGCATCGGACGCCGATCGTCACAACACTGACGACGAGCGATATCTCAATCGGAACGGTCTCTGACGCACGAGGCGGAATGATGATGGAAACCTCGAAGCCGAAGTGTCGAAATCCGTGACTGAGCAGGTATTTGCAGCACGAAATCACGTCCTTGTCGGCTTCCGATCGATGGACCTCGGGAAACAGGACGGCATCCTCGACCGAGTGATTCTCCCGTCGCTGTCGACAGAGCGACACGACCTTGTGCAGCGCCAGAAGAAGAACCAGTCCGATTTGAGCCTGATTTAGTGACTGTGCGTAATGTTGTCGCGCATTACTCTCGCATAGACGACCAGATCCGCACGCTTCTTGAGCCCGATCCAGGCCAGGGGATCGAAGACGTCCTCCGACGCCGTCGCCGCCGCCATTTCGGCGACATCATCCAGAAGTGCGGTCTCATTCCGGACGCACGTCATCTGCCACAACGACACGTCGATTGCCTCCAGCTGGTAGATCATCTTCAGCACAACCACAACGGTTGCGAGTGCACCCAACCAGCGGCAGGTACGAAGCTGAAATCAAGACCGCTGATGCAAATCGCACGACGACGTGGACCGACAATGGACGATGTTTCGGGTCGGACGAGAAGTGCACATGCGTACAGGACGAATGGCACGTTCCACATGCTGATCTGCGCGATGTACACATATTAGGCAAAGAAGGGTGGCTAGAAAATTCACCTCACTGACGGCGGTCAAGAGCATACAGACCGCGATGGAATGAGCGCCGTGAATCTGAAGCAGACGCCAGAGGACGCCACGAACCGAGTGCGTGAATTTCAGGACGGAATGCAGCCCAGCGAGCATGCTGTTCAGACGATTGTCCATCTGTATCGTTTAGATCTCATTTTCGGACGGCGACAATGGAAACCTTTTCGTTGGTGTCCGTGTTGTCGGCGAGTAACGAGCTTGCCTCGTGAGAATCCTCCACCATTGTTTTGTTGGATTTTCCCAGCGAAAACTCGGCACTCAACTTGGTAATAGACAAATACTGAAGATGATAGGGAATGCTGCTGCGAAAAGTCAGGTCGCCAACCTTGACAATCTTGCGAACGGCTCGCGCCGTAGATAGATGGAAGAAATTCACTTGAACCAGGGACATGACCAAAAGCAGAACCGTCGGAGAGAGTCGAACCAACAGTTCGCCTCCGTCTCCGACTCGAACAAGCCCCATCGATCGGGTTCTGCGCATTGCCCCCGGTACTGAACGGACGTCGCGGCTCTTCTTACACATTGGCCGACAGATGAAGAGTGTTGAGGTAGAAGTCGGGGATCCCGTGAAATTGGTAGGTGTAAAGTAGCGCTAGCCAAATCATGCAGTGCACGACAAGAAGCGTCCAGAAGATGTTGACAAAGCGAGCCCAGAATGTGAGGGAAAACTGAAAGTATTTCTCGAATCGAGGGAAGACGGAGAGAGAGTACGTGGAAGATGTTGAAGAAGAGCATGAAGAAGGCGACGTGCAGGACGCGCTGGACCGTCACGGACTGACCGACCAGAAGTCCGAGAATCAGCAGCAAGATCAGGGAGATTGGCGGCCACGCGACACGGGCCACCTGGCCGACGAGCCAATCTACGGAGGGTCATTCGTTGACGTTGTCGAGATTGCAATCCACCTCGACGACTGATGTCGTCCTCTTCCAGGGTGCCGCCCTCCAGCGACAGTGTCGGCAACTGCAGCTGTTGTTGTTGCAGCTGCTGCTGCAGCTGTTCCTTGTCGGCGTTGCCAACAGACCGAATCCGAGAGCGCAGCGCTGCCCAGACGATCGAGACGAAGACCATCCTGGGCAAGAGCGCCAGGAGTGGCCATCTTGTCGGACGCTCCATTCCAAGCTGAGACCCTTCATGAGACCGGAGAAGGGACCATTGGCTGACCTGTCGCCGGTAGCTGGGCGTCTCGTCGGCCAACTCGTTTTGCGTCAGATTGATGGCGAACAGATATTGTAGCAGTAGCAGAAGGAGCGTGTAGATCTGTGTGCCCGTGAACAGCGTTCGATTTCAGATCGCATCATCATCATCATGTACCGCCAGTGGCGGCACGAGCTGTCGTGCGGTGTGCAGCGGCCGCGGCGTGAACCACGCTCCGCAGGCGATGAGCAGAAGCATGAACGTGGCCCAGGAGTGGTGGAGCAGCGACCAGATCTGCAATTCACCAATTGCAGTCTCAGGCGACGACGACATTCGCGCAACCATGACTGCGAACAGAGCGAGAGCGTAGAGATTCTGTTCGCGCAGGAAGTT
The DNA here is from genome assembly GCA_014805405.1 of Bunonema sp. RGD898. Taxonomy (NCBI): domain Eukaryota; kingdom Metazoa; phylum Nematoda; class Chromadorea; order Rhabditida; family Bunonematidae; genus Bunonema; species Bunonema sp. RGD898. The sequence continues at coordinate 6,956 of JACMII010000263.1, read as the reverse complement.
CTTGGCTCGCGTGCTGAACCAGCACTCCATCCAGCGTCGGATGGACGACCCGTTCTGCAAGCGTTCCACTGTTTGTCCAGCCCCATTCGCACAATTCGATGGTCCGTTTCCGATGTTGCCCCTTCGACTCTTTGTCTGTGGACGAGAGCGTTTTGTGCTGTGTTAGTTTCCTGCCGTCTCGCTTGCTCACCCGCTCGACGTATAAGCGGCAACGTGTGCTCTTTCGTTCCCTGCCGCTCATATTACTGCAGCGGGGGCAGGCGGTTGGTGATGACGAATGGGAGGAGTGCCGCAGACAACTGGCTCACGTGTGCCGGGTCCGAAATCGCATCCTCCCCACGCACCTGTTCATTCTTCGCGTCCTTGTCGTTCGCGGTCGGACAGAGCTGCCGCTTGCAAGTCGACACCACCGACACGCCGAGGTAGACGAACTGCGCCAGAAGAATGGCGGCCGTACAGAATTCGCCCGAGTGCCAAAGCGGGCGCACGCGGGGGTAGACGAATCGATCGCACGGAAAGTGGTAGAGCTGTGCAAGACCGAGAAGTCTGCATGCAGCTTCGTACCCCGAGACGCAAGACAATCGGCGCTACCGTGCAACCAGTGACTCGGGTTTGACGAGACGACGGTGCAGAAAGGGGAGTTGGAAGACGTAGATCAGGAAGAGGTGGACGGCTGTCCAGGTCAGGACAATCGGCCGGAACAGTCGACCCGGATGGAATTGACGGTCCATCGACCAGCAGACCAGCATCAAGAGCCAGGCGGAAAAGTAGGGCAGACAGGACTAAAGAACAAATTCGCTCAAGCTGGTAGTTGAAAAAACAAGACCAGCGAAGGTTGTGCGCTGCCAGTAAGGCCGAGGAACGCCCAGAGAAGGAAGAGACTCGACGTAATCGGATGGTGGCCATCCGGCTCCACCGTCCCGACGACATTGTCCTCGTCGTAGAATTCGTCCGCCTTCTCGAACAGCGAGGACTGGCGGTGACGAAATCTTCTTTGCAGCCTTGCGCCGACAACGAGCGAGAGCCGGAGAGCGGCATAGATTAAGAGAAGAAGTTGGCTGATCGAGTGCCAGCCAAACGAACGGATCCCAACTTGGGTCAGGAGACGATCGTGGCGGTCACCTGCGTAGTATGGCTGTTGCGGTGGATGTCAAGAAGGAGGAACATTGCTGAAATCCCTGGAAATGAAGCCGGAAAAGGTCGAGCGAGTGCCAGACACTGCCGAGAAGGGAAAGCGACGAGAGCGAGGCGATCACAACCGTGAGACCGATGGAAACTTCTAAATCCTGTGCATCAGTGACAAGTTGTGCTGGTTCATTGCCGTGAGAGTTGGCTACGGCTACAATAAAGAAGAAGATGAGTAGATAGGCGAGACCGAGGAGACTGACGTTTTGGATTGACGCTAAAATGCGCTCTAAGAACTGCAACATCGATATTGGAATGAACCGATCAGAAGCAGGGTCGGAAGAGAAATAGCCGAGAGCACGTCCTTCAGCATCACGACGTCGTCAACGAGGAAGATTCATGGACGAAGGGGGTCCGCGGACAGCTTGAGAGCAAAGAATGAGGAGGGAACAGGTGCCCGCGGAGACGGCCGCCGCAAAGTCACGCCCACGGGAAGAGGGTTTCATCCTTGATCGCATCATCGTCATCGAACTTGAGATGATCGCACTCGATCGTCTCGGCCATGAAACGTGACACCTCGCACATCGCCTTTATTTTGCAGCGATATCACGCGCGTGGCAGACGACCTCCCCAGAGATTTCTTGCTCACAAACATTGTCAGTGCAAAACAATGTGCGAACACTGATCGCCGGACAAGGATTACAAAATAAGCGCTCTGGATGATGGAGAACGGATGAAAACGCGTGCGTGTCGGCCGAGAACAACTACACGATGCAGCGAGAGAAGAAGATTGACGAGATTTGCGCCTGCAAATTCCACTTACAAGTTGATTGTCTCATTTGCATGCGCCTGAATCGTACTCGGTAGCGCGCTTCCTTCTCTCGTCGGCTGTCTTCGATCTTTGTGCTTTCGAACCCACCCGCGATTGCTGACTGAAGGAGCGCTCCGCGGGGAATGCCCAAGGAGGAAAGCACAACACAGGTCGGATGAGTTTCCGAGGAAAATCGAAACCCCTCTCCCTTCTCAGCAGCTGATGACGGCGGTCGAGATGAAGACGCCTGCCAAGACGACAGCCCTCAAGAAACAGCCGCCGGGCAATACGACCTCCAAGGTTGCTTGACTTCTTTGCCACACACGACTCGCTGGACTGCCTAGGCGGGTAAGAGTGCGGCGTCGATGCACGGCTGCGATGGCAGCCAAGGGTACGACAGGAACGCGAACAAAGATCTGGATACCGACATCTTTGGACCGACCTCCCAACAGGTTCGTCGTCGTCGGCGGCGTTTTCTTTCCAAGGGAAGAGGAGCAACAGCGACATTCTAGGAGAATGTCAAGAATCCCTCCCAAGATACGAAGAAGAAGACGGGCGAAGACGACGGCGGCGCTGCCTAGGAGAAGCCCCCTCCCTCTTCATCATGATCCGCATCTTTCTCGTCTCTCTTGTCATCGTCCACATACACACACCACCTGTCAGTTCCCTCTTCCCGACTGGAGCACATTCCCCGCATGCAAAAGATCTCATCGGGGAGGGGCAACACAGTCACCAAAAAGATCGTCGCACGGACGCATGAAGGAACGATGCATGATGAGCAGGAGTCGCCGTCAGACGATAAACTCTTCTTCCTCCTCTCCCTATTGCGTGTTCATTGTCGAACTGCGGGTGTGTGTGTGACGCAGAAAATGCAGATAGTGAAAGCGACGAGACTGTTATCCCTTGAGGAATCGGTTGAGGAAGCCTTGCGCCACCTCGCCGCCGATCAGCGAGTTCACTTGGTTGAACATTGTGACCGGATTCTGAAATACCATGTGTTCTAGCAGCTAAAAAGTTCGCGCGCTGAAACCTGGTCTATGATGCCGGTGACCTGTTCGCATCGTTCGAGCGCCCGTTGCAGCTGTGCTCCGATCTGACGGGATAATCAGTTGGTTGGTCGGTTGATGATGAATGGGGCATGCCTCCGCCTTACCCTGAGACTGGCCATGATGTCGCAGGTGGAGACGGCCTGACGCAACGGCGAGCAGAGTTCCCGTTCGGCGCCCCGCTTGCAGGTCTGCTTCGAGACGCCGATTATGTCGAGTGGACGTCCGTTGCCCAGCTTGCCCAACTCGTTTCCCCAGCTGTCCCAGACGCGGGCGTCGGCCTGTCGAACGCAGTCGCCGTAGGCGATCTCCATGAACTCGGAGAGCAACGGGAGACAGCCTTAAGTCGTCCCACGGTTCACCGCTACTATGGGGCCGTGGAGAAGGAAGTGTACGCACCTCGTCCCTTGGGCAGATTGAAGTTGCTCCGCGCGCCAGGCATAATGTCCTCAATGTTTGGCATGCCTGCCGCCGCCGCCCGATTCGAAGCTGTCCCGCCTCCGGCTGTTCTGACTGAAGACGTTTCGCATCCCGACCGCATACCTCAGCTGACGGGGACCGCGCGGACCGGCGGCTGCTCGTCCAGCGGAGGCGGTCGGCTGACCGAACAGCGCCAGCGCCGGTGGACGACCACGCGTGGGAACCGTCTTCTCGGAGAGGTCCGAGACGAAGATGTCACGCCGCGGTGATGAGGCGGACTGAGACGCCGGACTGCCACCTGCTAAAATGATCCGCTTGCACTAGGGACGAGCGCCGTTGTCATTGACTCAGTACCGGACAGGAAGACGCTGGCCAACTGCAGCAGGGGATTCATCGTGCTGCTTGCGGCGGCGGCGGCGATCGGTCGCAGCGGCTCTTCGCTCGACTTCGACGGCGCCACGGACTCGATCAGCTTGTGCAGGGTGGGCGACAGAACCGAGTGCATGCTCTGCAAGTCGAGTGCGCGCTGTAGAGGACGAGAAGATCGATCGACTCGCCTGGCCGACGATCTCGGACGGTCGCTGGTCGAGCGAGATCTCGCGCTGCACCGGCGGCCGTTGTGGATAATTTCTGGGTGGAGTTTCGCTTTCAAACAAGCACAGAACGGGAGAGGATCACGCGTACAGAACGTCGCGCTCGTTCTGAGCGACGTTGCTGGCGGCCGACGCGGCCAGATTCGTGGCGAGTCGCGTGAGCTGCGCAATGTCCTGCACGTTGAGGAAGGGCAGCTGAGAGCGGACGAGCGGCGCCACGAAGCATGCCAGCAGGGCGACGACGGCGGTATTATGCATTTTCCTCACCACTCTGAAATCGATCACACTTCGTATGGTCGTCATCGTCGTCGTCGTCGTTGTTGTTGTTGGGGAAGGGGAGAGAGAGAGAGATTGTGAGAGCGCGTGTGAGAAAAGGGAAAAGTGGCGCTGGCGAACGAACGAAAGCCGGATGGCAGACGGGGGAGGGGGGAGGGGAGGGAGAGAGAGAGAGAGACAACCGCATCTCCCCCTCTGCCCGTCCGCAAATGTCGCGCAACAGTCAGCGGCAGCCGGTCTTCAGCCTCGCGCCAATCCAGTTGCGCTCTGCTCTGCCAGCTGCTGCCGCTGCTGCCTTGCCCTGTCCTGCAGCCTGACCCACAATTTGTCTGACACTGCTCCGGCTCCTGCTGCTTCTTACGACTACTGCACGACGAGAAGACAACAGCAGCAGCTGCTGCGACTGCCACCTCCGCCTCCTCCTCCAGCCGCATGGCGGAGCGGCGGAGAACAACAATCAGAGACGCACCGACGGATAGCGAGACATGCACTTGCGTCGTGGTGGCGGCGGCGAACTCGTTGGTCTCCTCGTTCTCCTTGTCGTCGTCTCTGCGCCCTTTTCGACGGCGCTCCGACGACAGGCCGTCGCCGTACAGGTTCTCTCTTCTGCTGTGCGTGCGTAGAGGTAAAGCGATCGAATGAAAAGGGCGTTCTCCGGTGCGGAGGCGTGCCGGCGACAAACGCCAGAGTCGTCCTGTGGGATGATGACCGCGAGCAGGTGATGGACGAGGCGATCATGACGACGACGGACGGGTCGTTCAAATTGTCAGGGAGCGCGATGCAGCTCATGCCCGTGGATCCCATCTTCAAGATCTTCACACGTACGATAGCCGACCATAGGCAGATAGACCTACATGTCTCGTCAGACTGCGCAACGGACGAGACTCGTCCGCCGCGACAGCTTCAGTTCCAGATCCCGCACTCGTACATCACGAGCGGAGCCGTCGCGAGACGACCCTTCGATATTGGCGTGCTCAATCTCGAGACACGGTTTCCGGGCGAAGGCGAGGGCCAGGAGGAGATTGGCGCCCAAGATGAGCACGCCGAAGACGACTACTAATCAGGCGTGCGTCTACGGCTCGGCAACTGATCTCGCCGTGAGAACGAACACAAACACGCGTTCGAAGAATAAAACGCTTTCCGCGAGAGAATCAAATACCTTTGGTACCTGCAGAAGGAAGTGAAAATTCCAGCAATGTCTTCATTGAACTAGGGGTAGTTGACCCTCCTGATCACGAATATGTGGTGGACTTTTAGAGATTGTTCTGGAAAGTTACGAGTAAAACGCAGAGTTCACTTAGTGACGCTGAGTCAAAGGTGTTTGAGTTTCTCGCGGAAAGCGTTTTATCCGTTTAAACTGTGGGTAGAGTCGTCAACTAGTGTGCCTCACGCGTACACGTACGCATAATAATGGTGTCATAACAGATTAGATATCATGAAGGAGCAGATGAGGGAGTGGCTTCAAGCTTGTGGTGCCATTAATTTTAGCTACCCGGGAAAGGTGAACAGCGACGACGGCGCCTAGACTAGCAGTACTTTCGTATCAGAGAGAGCAGTTTTGCACAGAATGGCGCATCTCTACACGTCGCTCGCCAATGCACTTGGAGTAGCTGTGAATTTGCTCCTGATCTGGCTCTTATTGAACCGATCACCGCTGGCAATGGGTCGCTATAAGTATATGGTCTGCATGTCCGCCTGCGTCAACATCCTCTATTCCATTGTGTACGAACTTGTTGGCTTGGTTCGTTCAAAGAGATTATTCAATATGTACTTTAATGCAGCGCTATGCTGTGTCCAACGGAATTTTGGAAGCGACCTATGCCGGATATGTGCCCTTTTCAAACGACACCGCACAATGGCTGATATTTGTCTACACGGAATTGTTCCTATTGGTTCAAGTAAGTTGAGAAATGTCGATGCTACTGGAATACACAAATGTAGATCGTCAACTCGTGGCACTTCTACTTCCGCTATGCTACCGTCTGTCGCCCGGCATGGCTGAAGAGTTGGCGCATGAACGCATGCCCTTTTCTGCTTGGAGTTGCCATCCTCGTATCTTCTGCAAACTGCGTGTTCGGGCACAAGATTCGTGAAGACGACCCACACTTGGCATCTCATCGATATCAACTCAGCGTACTGGATCGTAATTGAAAAACACACTACAACAGTTTGAAAGGTGCTCGACGAAACAACACAAGAGTGGCTTGTCAATTGGCCGACATTGCTCGCAGCCGGACTCTTCTGCAGCCTTCTTGTCATCTCGATGTCGCTCTGCTTGTTGGGCAGCATTCTCATCACTCACACAATTCGAGCGCTTCCCGGCGACTCGGCCACTAGGAAGATGCAGTGGCAGTTGTTGAAGTCTCTCTTGGCACAAGTGGTTTTCTACCTTCTAATTGTCATCATCATCCAGTTCAGTTTACCGTCCCCTTTCTGATGTTCAACGTCTGCGCCGTCGGCGTCATCATGGGCGCCAGTTTCCTAGATGGTGGCATCCCTCGTTGGGCACTTGCACTAACAGAACACTGCGAGACACTTCTCTCTATTGCTGATCCACTCTTCTTCATCTTCTTCATCTCCAGTTACCGAAATGTCTTGAAGCAGATCGTTGGCGTCAAGAACAAGTGTGCCATCAACATTACAACTATTACGACAGCCATGTTTTAAGAATTGACATCCAAGCCT
>JACMII010000262.1:8154-24138 GCA_014805405.1 Bunonema sp. RGD898 | reverse complement strand
CGGGGTATGAAGCGCTTTCGAAGTGGCTTCACCAAATGAAACACTTTCCGCACTGTGACATGCAATCGAGCCTCTCTTCATCGTCATATTATCACGATCTGATAGTTATATCATCAGTGTTATAAATAGTAATCATTGTGTTATGCGATTGCCGCCGCAGTCGCTCGACCAGGAACCGGTTGATAGTAGGCGTGACCGTCGCGACGGCCCACAAACTGGTGCGTACTGGAATGAGGATGAGATGTATGCATCGTCCTGCCACAGACCGTCGACTGTGCAGCGTCTCGACGGGACAGATGCCTCGTCTCTGCTTGGCCGAGTAGTCGACGCGCTGCGTGGTCTCCGAGTCGAATGCACCGCCCGGCCGTTGCCACTCGTCCGAGAACATGGCGCGCTGCGATCGAACGCCTGACGAGGAGTTGTCCGGAGATGGAGCATGCGCGCACACATAGTATCATACCGTCTGCGCCTAGGAACGACGTGCCGTACGTGGTCTTGCCCTGGAATTCCGACGACGGCGGACGGTACTGCACCTGGGGACGAGTCGACGCCGTCTTCTCGCCCTGCACGTTCATGGCTCACGACAGTGGGTCGTACGAGAATGGGTACTTGTCTAGCGATGAAGTCCGATCGATGAGTGGTGCCGTCGAAGAAGTCGCCCTGATTTGCGAGCGTCCCATTCGGCGGTCGAGCCGCCTGTGCCCGTTGGCCAGATCGGGCTGTGTAGTCTGCCCGATTTGTGGTGTCGCCGTAGAATAGTCCCTCATTGGTGAGTGAGGATGGTGGTGGACGGACGGTCGACGATCGGTCTGCCTGAAATGCTGCGCTGCAGTGTGACACGGAACAGCAGCAGTGGTGTGTTACTGACCTTTCTCCCGTCAAAATCAGCTCGGTGTGTGGTTTCACCGAGAAAGTCGCCGTCAGTAGTAAGATTCGCCGCCGGAGGACGAGCAGCTGCCGCGCGCTCGGTCTGATCGTATCGATTGCAGAATCGACAAATCAAACTCACTCGTCTTCCATCAAAGTCGGCTCGGTGCGTGGTTTCGCCGAGAAAGTCGCCGTCGGTGGCAAGATTCGAGGCCGGCGGGCGGACAGCTGCCGTACGCTCGGCCTGATCGTATTGATTGGAGAATCCGAAAATCGAGTCTACCCGTCTTCCATCAAAATCGGCTCGGTGCGTGGTTTCGCCGAGAAAGTCGCCATCAGTGGTAAGATTCGCCGCCGGAGGACGGGCAGCTGCTGCGCGCTCAGCCTAATCGTATCGATTACAGAATTCACAAATCGAACCTACTCGTCTTCCATCAAAATCGGCTCGGTGCGTGGTTTCGCCGAGAAAGTCTCCCCCGTTCGTGAGATTCGAGGCCGGCGGACGGACGGCTGCCGCTCTCTCGCTCTGCACCCATCGTCAGCACATTACAGCACTACATCATTTTGATTGCCTTTCGACCGTCAAAGTCCGCCCGATGAGTTGTCTCGCCAATGAAATCGCCGTCACTTGTCAGAGTTGAAACCGGAGGACGCGCCGCTGCCGCGCGCTCACTCTGCGACATACAATGAAAAATGCGCCAAAACGTTGCAACCTTTCGGCCGTCAAAGTCAGCTCTGTGTGTGGTTTCGCCGATGAAATCGCCGTCGTTGGCAAGATTGGACACCGGAGGACGGACAGCAACGGCTCGCTCACTCTGCTCGTAGCAATTACAGAATCCACAAGTCGGACCCACTCGTTTTCCATCAAAGTCCGTTCTGTGTGTGGTTTCACCGAGAAAGTCGCCCCCGTTCGTAAGATTCGAAGCCGGCGGACGGACGGCTGCCGCTCTCTCGCTCTAAGAGCCATCCGTTTCGCTGTATGGATCACAATCGGATGCCTTTCGGCCGTCGAAATCCGCCCGATGAGTGGTAGTGTCCTGGAAGCTGCCCTCATTCGCGAGATTTCCGGCCGGCGGCTTCGCAGCAGTCGCACGTTCACCCTGTAGCGTTCATGCGAACGTTCCGCACACTCGTGTACGTACCTTCTTCGGCCCATAGTCATTCCGATTCGTTGTGTTGTCGTTGAACTCTCCCTCGGTGGTGAGGTTTCCCCGCAGTGGTCGGGCCGCGTTCGGTCTTTCGCCCTGAACACGTGGAAACGGTTGCCGACCTCTGCTCAATGCGCTCAAGTGCACCACCTTTCGTCCATCAAAGTCAACTCGATGAGTGGTGTCCCCAACGAAGGCGCCCTCGGTCTGAAGGGACGATGCGTTCGGCCGGATTGCCTGCGCCCTCTCGCCCTAGGAACTGACTTCGTCGCCTCGGCGTCCGCCACTTAAACCTGTTTGGCGGAGTAGTCATCTCGATGCGTCGTGTTGTCGAGAAAGTGCCCGTCGTTTGCGAGCGTCGAGAGAGCGGGCTTGACCGCGGCCTGTCGACGTGCCTCTTTCGCGGGATACGAGCTCCGGTACTCGGACAACCCGTCGCCGGCCGCTGTCTTCCCCCCGAGTGCGGTCCAGTCGTCGCTGTGCGGGCAGCGATGCTGTCTGAACAATGCAACACGTCACATCGCGCACTCCTCGTGTTGAGCTACCCGCAGTTGCATATCTCGCAGATGCACTTCTCGTCGTCGCCCGGCATACTGCGGAGAAGAGACTACTGCGGCGAACGTGACGGTTGCATGCGCTAGGCTACTGCTGCGCGGGAAGCGAAACACGGCGACAGAGAGAAACGACTGAGTCGGGCCGAGCAACGCGCCTGGCAACGCGTGGCGCGGGCCTTCCGCCCAGGCTCCTCGACCTTGACTGCGGCGCCCGCCACTTCTCTCCCCCCGTCTACATCCCGCCGCCGCCGCCGCCGCCGCCGCCACAAAACCACCAGAGAACGGCGCGAGAGATCTGCACGAGGAGGCAACACTCCGCAATCCCCCTTTCATCACCAAGAATCACGGCCATTAGAGGGAGTGTACCAGAAAGTAATAAGCGCAGAGAGTGGCTCGCACTGGCTGTCGATCGTCAATATCACATGAAGTCGTCGCTCAAGTTGCCGTCCACCTCCTTGTTGCAAGTGACAGTGGCCTTCGAGTCGTCCACATCCTCATAGTTTCTCTGCCGCCGCAGTCGCTCCCGTTCCGCGGCTTCGGCCTCCTCGCGAGTCCGTCGCACCTTGTCCAGCTGCCGCTGCTTCTGGCGCTCCTCCGCGTCACGGGCCTCGCGTTCGGCCCTGAGAGTGCGTGCGCTTCTACCGTCGGAGACGGACAACTCACTGGTAGTCGATCTCCTCCACGGTCTTGGTCTTCTCTAGTCGATTGACAATCTCGTTGATCCGTTTCTCGACGCGAGTCTTCTTCACCTCGGATTGTCGATGGAAACCAATCTGAACAAGTTGGGCGCGAAAAATTTAGAATCGCGAACTTGGAACTTGCCTGTCCCACGGCCATGTCTCCCGTCTTTTTGAGGTTGCTCCACATCGTATAGACCACATCGATGCCGCTCATTTTGTTCCCCTCGATCGAGTTTGCCTTCACCAATTGGCAGCAGTCGTCAATCTTGAAAGGTATAATGCGACAGTTCGACGTTCTAGCATACCAGAGCCTCGGGAATGGTATTGATCGTCATGCCGGATGGAAGTCTCAGATAGACGTGAGCCGAGGACAGTTTGTCAACGTGAAACCAGACGTCTTCGGGCCATCCCCACCTAAAAACGTCGTCTAGAGCAAAGCGGCGACAAAATTCACCCACTGGATGAGCTTTTCGTTCTCGTACTTGTCGACGCCCATGTAGAGGTAGGCTGGCGGGCTGATCGTATTCGACTTGAATTTGATCACCATGGCGTGTAGGATGTCCAATAATAATTCGACACAGCCTGAAATAGCCCACGATGTGCCAGCGCCAACCTTCGAACACAGACAGAGGTGTCGGTCTGCATTTTACACCCGTCGTTTGCCTCCACAAAGAAGTGGAGCACATCGCCTTGTGCTTCGACTAAATTCCCACAGCCTAGCGAAATCGTTTCATATAGGAAATGGTGGAGAAAGTGGCGGTGCGCCGTCCTCGCTCGAATTCCTTGTCCAGCAGCAATGACTCCCAGCCGTCAAAGAAACGAAAGCGCGTAAGTGGTGATTTTATGGTGCCAATACCCGCTCCTGGCGATTAGGTTTCGTTTGCGTCCTCCGTCGAGGCCAAGGTGTTCGTGAAGAACTCCCCTGCCACTCCGGGATTGCGCCCTTCTTCCGCTCCTCCAGGACGATCGATTCTGCGTGTTCGCACTCCAACGGTCAAAAAGACTGAGGTTTGTACGAACTCGAGTCGATACGGAAAAGCGGCCGTCTTCAGAGTGCGTCGCCCAAAAAACCCCGCGTGAAGAAGGCGCGAGTGCAGCCAGATGAGAAACCACCAAAGCAGCAAGAACAGGTAACTGTTGCGATCGTTCACGAATAATATATCCTCAAATAGAAGGACGATGGCGCACAAAAGGAGCTCAAGCAATTGAGCAAGAAGCCGGCACCAGTCCGCACACTGACCGCCAAGCCAAAGGGCCGAGTCGTGGTCAGCCAGTCGGCGATTGTCGGTAGAATACTTCTTGCAGGTCACGAAGAAGCAAAAGGAAGAGATTCTTGCGATGCCGAAGAAGGAGCGTAAGGCCTACCTTAAGACGGTGCGAATCTGATGATTTCGAATGTGACCGACTTTTAGCTGAGAGCGGCACGTCGGCCGAATTTCGAGCTCTCCGAGCAGCTGAAGCAGTTGTGGGAAGTGACGCGCAAGTCGGTTGATTGACCCACCACCACAACGAGTTGTTTTGTGCAGCTCGAAGTCTTCGCAAACGACTCGTGACAACGCTGTGGCCAAGTGCTGCGAACTGATTCGTGGAAAGGCCGTCAAGCTGGTGTACGCTCACGACACGACGCGCATCCTTCAGCATCTGTTGAGTCTGAAGTAGGCGAATCACGACGTTCGTCGAGCAGTCTTTCTCTCACAGGCGATCGGACATTACCCAGTGGTTGATCGAGGAACTTCTGCCCCAGGTGGTGCGAATGGCCCAGAGCCAGTATGCGCGCGTATGCGTGCTGCGCATGATCAAATACGGGTGGGTCGTGTCTATAAACTCTGCAGCAGCGGCGTTGCGATTGCAGAACCAAAGAGCAACGTGCTACCATCATTCAAGCGTTCCGCGGCCATGCGGTGTCCATCTTCCGCACGGCTTGGGGAGCCGAGGTGCTGAACTCGGCCTGGGCCGATGGCTACATGAGTGCCGAGCAACGCTTCTCTCTGGTCTCCGAGTTCTACTCCAACGCCTTCGTTCTCTTCCCTGTAAGCCGGGCTATTCGCCATCAATCAGTCTGACGGGAGGCGCATTTGCAGACCGACGACGTCAAATCGTTCGAACAAGTCTGGGAGAGCTCGGACGAGACGAAGCGTCGCCTGATCCTGAAGAACTTGGAGGAGATTCTGGAGAGCGCCGTCAACAAGAACACGGTCAAGCTGGCGTTATGTCACCGTCTTCTGGTCGACTATCTCACGCACTGTTCGGAGGAGCAACGAACGCACATGGTGGATGAGTTGGCCGAGAAACTACCCGAGATGGTTCACACTTACCACGGAGCCCTTGTGGCGTTGAATGCGATCTGGCACTCGCCGGCCAAAACCCGCAAGGTTCGTAGACTTGGTGGTTCAATGTTTGGGACACGTTCGCAAGCAGGTGATCGTGAAAGCGTTCAAGCAGCATGCCGTTCGCGCTGCCCAAGACGAGTACGCACACCGCGTGCTGATCGGAATCTTCGACGCAGTCGACGACACGAAACTCGTCAACAAGTGCATTGTCCAGGTTGCGACTCTCTGATTCACGGGATGCTACAACATATGCTAGGAACTCGGCAACTACATTGGCGACATCGCCCGTTCGAAATGGGGCCAAAAGGTGCCGCCGTGTTTTTGTTTGACGTTTCAAAGTTACAGCTGCTCCACTATCTCGTTCATCCCCGTGATGGTCGAGTTATGGTGAAGAAGCTGCGCGAGTTCTACGCTCAGGCATGCCCGAGAGTTTGAGCGCTTGTACATAGAACTCGATGCAGGGAGATGGAAACACGCATTCTCTGAAGGAGGCCGAGACGCGATACGCCGAGCTGTTTTCCGCCATCGTCGAACCGCTCTGCACATTCCTGGCCGCGAACATGGAGGAGGTCGTCTACGGAGAGGTTTGACTATCGGGATTGCTACACAGCGTCTATGCTACTACCTTTTCCAGCTGACATCGCTCTTGGTCCTAAACACGCTGGAACCGCGTCTCAAGTACGACTTGTTCACTCGGAATGTGCCGTCTGAATTGCGCATCTCCTGCTACGATGCGCTGGCCGAATTGGCGGCCGAGGAGTTTGTTCCCATGAATGAGGTATGCTTGTGTCGCGCACTGCAAGCAAGCGTCGGGGAACAGGGCCGTTGGCACGTGGTCGAAGATGGACACGCTCACTTCGTGCTGTCGAAACTGCTCAAGGTGGACGGCGCGTTCGAGGAGGACCAGCGACTGGCAACCCGTCTCTGTGCACGTCTCAGTGACGAGCAGCTGGATAGCTGGACGGCGTGCAACAAGGGATGCTTCGTTCTTCTGGCCATGGTCGAACACGGCGGATCCGCAGTTCAAGGCCGTGTCCGAAAGGCGATCAATGTGGCGAAGCTGCGCAAGTACACGTCAAAGGGAGCCAAACTTCTCCTCACACACTTCCAATCGATTACCGATTGAGCCATTCGCCGATGGCTGTTGTTGGTTGTTGTCGCGACGAATAAATTGTTTCTGCGTAAAAGGAGAATTTGTATTGAATGTGAAGAGGGCACGCGCTTAGCTGTGATTGATGGGCGCTTTTCACGGAAACTGTAAGTCACATCGCGTGATGGTTTGCATACGCGAGAAATGGATTTTGCTTATTCTGGAATTTTCTCGTGCCCGTCCGGAATGCATTCGATCTCGTGTATCATGAAGCCTAGAATAACTAGCGCCTCACTGCATATCGACCCGTGCTGTCGTCTCGTTGCCTTTGTCGAGCCTGAAGCAACTACCCGCCCTGATCGCCTCACGTCTCTTTCATCTATTTCCTCCAGACATACTCCGTCGATTGATGTCAGCATACCTGAGCGCCTGTCACAGAGTTCGAATACGTGTCGATGATGAAATGTCCGTCAATAAGGATGCGAAATTTTGCCGGAGTGATTATAAGAACGCTCGGATCGTAAAGCGGCGACGGACGGAATTACACGCTGTATTCCCAACATGACCACCATGCCTGACGTGCATCTCTGCGGTGGTGTGTTTGTCGAGCGAGAGCAGCTGCATACGCTCACATCGTCAACGTCGTCGTTGCGTTTTGTTTGAGCTCGTTCGGCACAATGAGACAGCGGAGGCGGGGAGACTGAGAACGACGACGACGACGACGGTGTTTGTGACAGCTCCCCTGTGGGTCTACGCCTTAATATGGAGGGCGCACACTCTCGCCCGTGTTCCCGTCGCCGTCAAAGTGGGTGGTCGTCTCCTCCCCTTGCGCGTCGTCCTCATCGTCGTCGACGGCGGCGGCGGCGGCGGCGGCGGCGGCGGTGTGCTTTGCCCGTGTCGTGTTTTTCTTGTTGCTGCATAATCCATGCGCTTAGTGTGCGGCTAGTAGAGTGTGGCGGCGCAGCGTTAACGGGTGGACGGACGGGCAGGTGCTGCCCCACAGCAACTTGTTGTGTTGCCATTCTCAGTGGCGGGGAGAGCGGCGCCGCCGCCGCCGCCGCCGCCGCCATTGTTTCCTGTTTCTCCTCCGTCTCCGAAGAACGAGGTGAATGAAAGAAGGAGGAGAGGTGGGGATGGGAACGTCATATCCATCGGTTCTTCTTCTTCTTCTTCTCTCCACTTGACCGTCTGCTTTTCTCTCTCTCTCGCTCGCTCGCTCCCCGTGCCCCTTCTCGCATAGCCGAGCCGCCGGCCTTTGTTTGAAACGACTGTCGTGAGTGAGGAGCGGATCTCCCTGAGCATACACACACTCACCACCACCACCATTGCAGATCTCTCTCTCATCTCGCGAGGGAGGTGGAGACTTACGCGCGCGCACGTCTCATCTTCCTTTCGTTCAATCTGCAGGAGGATGACGGTTCGTCGGAAGAAGTCGTTCGCCACGAACTGGTACTTCAAGAATGCGGCCTACGCGCTCTACCCCACCTACGGCCGACTGCGCGGCGTCCGGGCTAGGTCCGCACTCTTTCTTCGCTTCCTCTTTTTCCTCTCCCCGAATACTCTCTGATCTGGCCACAGCGCACCACTTTCACCAATCTGGTCCGTCTCTTGGCTGACAGCTCACGAGTCCCGTCCCCCTCTCTCTCCCCCTCTCTCTTTCCACTCGCACTTTCGCGCGCTCGAGCAGAGACGGCAGAGGACAGACAGAACTGGCGCAGAGCAGCTCCCTTCATCTACCTGCCAGCCAGTCAGCCAGACAGACCAGCAGCAGCAGCAGCAACGACGGCTCATGTTGTCTCCCGTTTCGCACATTCTGGCTATTCGAGCGTAGGCAGACCCCCTTCATAGACTACGACTAGGCAAACAGCGCGAGCACCGCGAGCATGCCGATCGGTGGCACCTGGAAGTGAGTGTCGTCCGTCTGCTACTGCTGCCGCTGCCGCTTCTCCCTTGCAAGACGAGCCCCACTCGCGTGTTGCAGACGTCGACTGACCGTGGCCAAGGAGAACGGGGCACTGACGGCCGCCGATCACCACTCGTCTCCATCGTCGACGTCATCTCCGCCCACCGCCGGACTACGAGCACAGCAGCATCAGCGGACGCTCGAGCTGCCCCAGTCACGACAACTCGGTACGCGAATTCTCTCTCTCTCTGTCTGTTTGGCGACCGTCGACGTGACGATGATTGTAGGTCATGGCTACGAGCCGCCGCAGCAGCAGCGCAGCTTCTCGTCTCTAGATTCGATGGTCGTGCCGTCGTCGGCGACCGCTACGTTCGACCTGTTGTCTCCCGCGGTGGCGGCCGCGACTACGTCGTTGGCGCGGCGAAAGACGGCGACGACGACCGGAAAGGGAGACGGAGGAGGTGGACGGTCAGTGGGTGAATTGGGTTGGGCCGCGAATCATATGAGGGGGAAGAGCAGGAACTGTGCGTGCGTGTGTGCATGTGTGCTAATGGGATGGAGACGAGGAAGAGGGGAGAAGGGAGAGGACTCCTCCACAAAGAAGTGTTGCCGCACGCCGTGCGCAGTGCGCGGTGCTGCTGCTGCTGCCCCCGCTAGTCCCGACCCTCTCCAGTGTTCTTCGTCTTTCTCTGCTCGTTTCTCGAGTGTCTCCTCCTCCTCCTCCTCCATCTGCTGGGCGTGTTGACGCGTGTGTGCGCGCGCGCTCGTCCGTCTGCTTGCATTTTCCCACCATCTTGTCGTGTGTGTGTCGTCGCTGACTAGCAATCATGCGCGTACACTCCGACGGATGTATCCCTTCCTCGAGTAAACGTCCGCCGCCGCCGCCGCCGCCACCGCCGCCGCCGCCGCCGGCTCCACCTTCGTCCGTCTCGTCCGGCATCCGACGCATCGTCACCACGAACGGCGGCACACGATGGTCGATCGGAGCGCCGAGTCTGCAAAGCATCTGTCCTCAACAGCCGGGACTGGCGGCGCAATTCAAGTCGAACAGCGCAAGTGCGTCGGCCTGGTTCGAGTCGGCCGATCTGCTCGTGCTTCCCTCGTGCTCCGCCAGCGCCGTCGCCACCGCAGCCGCCGCTACCACCACCACCACTGCTATCGACCTTAACAACAACAGTGGCGGCGGCAGTGGTGCGGCCTCCCGATGTCAGTCGGTCTACCTGCCGTCTTCCCGTCAGCTCTCTTCACTGCCCAATTCGCCGGCTACGGCGGCTTCTAGCGAGCCGAAGAGGGATACACAACGCTCTGTCTCATCCTGGTGGTGTTGTTGCTCGACTCGCAGACGGTCAGTCAGCCAGCTAGCCTTCTTCCTGCCCCGTATCCTCTTCCCGGCTGCTATGCGACACCGTCCTCTTTTCTCCTTTTTCTCCTCGCGCGGGCAAACACCGGACGATTGCATAGAGAAAGAGGGATGAGGAGAGGAAGGAGGGGACGAAGAAGAGGGAATCGGCTTACGTGATAGTGGAATGCGCAGCAGCGCTAATGGGACGACGAAAATTGCAGCGTGTCTCGACTGGCGATCGTCTTCGCGATCCTCTTCGTCATCGCCCTCGTCCTCGCCGCAGCCTGCATTGTGGCATTCGCACTACTGACGGACGGATTCGTCAACTTCACAGGTTGGTCTTGGTGACGAGCGGAATGCCCGGAATGCGTACGTGTTGTCGTGGAGTGGCGGCTACTAGGGCGAGTGAGTGGGAGACGAGAGATTGGGTGTCATCCATCCATCCATCCCCCCAACGAAGCTGAGACCGGAAGGCGTAGGTGGACGACGAGTAGCACCACCTGTTTTCGCTCGTCTCATTGTCAGAATGCATGGTGCTGCTGCTGCTGCGGTTGACTTGATGACGCACGTGCTCGCTCGTTCGTCTCCCAATCTGATACCCACTTATCATTCTCGATCACATCCGGATGCGGCGGTCAGCTCTGCTCTTGCTCTCTCCCCTAGTCTACTGCTTTCCGATTCGAGTCCCCGACAACACCACACAATGCCCATCGCCTCCATTCGATGGTCGGCGGATCAAGAGTGCGAGAAAGGGAAGGACTAAACTTGCAGGCCATCGGTCATGTCTATCGTCGAACAACTCGACTCGAGGAGGACGCCCTTCGAAGCCGGGCATTCTGCTCGGGGGAAGCGGCGGCGATCGTTCGACTTACCAAAGTTCCGGCAACGGATCCGAGCGGGTCTGTCTGACACCCGACTGTATTCGAATCGGTACGTGGATGAAATTCCCCCTTTCGAATGCAACGCCCCTCTCCTAGCGGCTCACTACTTGAACAACATGGACGCTAGCGTGGAGCCGTGTCGCGACTTTTACGGTTGGGCATGCGGCCGATGGGCGGCCAGTCGAACGGTGCCACAGCACGAGAACAAATTGACCGTACTGTCGGAGATGCGCGGCCGTCTGGACACCACTCTGCGCGAGATCCTTGAACGGCAGCCCGCGGACAATCAGACTGGCAGCAGCGATTGTCTACGACTGGCGCAGATCCACTACGAGGCCTGTCTCGACCAGAAGGCCCAAAGCGACTTGGTAGCGTTTCGCCGCCGCACCGCTTCCACTCGGCGCCACGCTTTCAGGACTCTCTTCCTCTAACGTCTCTGATCTCGGCACTCGGCGGCTGGCCACTCCTGACGAACGCGCGCTTCGACGAGTCCGCTCCGAAGTGGGAGCAGTTGGGCGGGCATCTCTCGCTCTACGGCATCCCATCTCTCTTTCGTGTCTTCGTTCACAACCATTTCATCGACAACTCGCATCGCGTCCTCATGGTCTCCTCGTTTCGAATCGTTCCTCCATTGAATCGCTCTGCCCTCTCAGTTCGGTCCACCGCGGCTTCTGCTGGACAAGCGCAAGTTCTACCGCGAGGGGATGGATGGACGAGCCGTCAAGCTGTATCGTACCTACATGCTCGACCTGCTCGAGTTGCTCGGCGCCGAACGCGAGATTGCCGAATTGGCTGCGGACTCGGTGCTCCGACTCGAGATCGCCATTGCCAATGTGAGTGTTGCGACGCCACTTGGCCGAAGACTTCGTCCGATGATGATGATGGTGATGACAGATGACCCGCACCGAGTATCAGCGCAACCACAGCGCCCTGCACAATCCGAGCACCTGGGGCGAGATGCAACAGCGCTACTCCAAGGTTGTGCCCTCCCGCAGTGCCA
The DNA here is from genome assembly GCA_014805405.1 of Bunonema sp. RGD898. Taxonomy (NCBI): domain Eukaryota; kingdom Metazoa; phylum Nematoda; class Chromadorea; order Rhabditida; family Bunonematidae; genus Bunonema; species Bunonema sp. RGD898. Next base: position 12,343 of record JACMII010000262.1, on the reverse strand, counting down.
GTCATTCTTGACATTCCATCACTCGTCAGATTCGTTGGGAGCAATGGGTCAACCCGGAGCTGCGCACCTGGCTCGGGTCGCTGAACGACAGCACTCCGGTGAACATCCTCGATCCGGACTATTTCCAGGCCCTGCAGTCGATGATCGCCACCAATCTGGACGCACAGTAACCCCCTCCCAACGTGTGGTTCTGTGAGACAGCGCTCTCTTAGAACGGTGCACGATTATTTGATGTGGCGACTGGTGTCCTCGCTGGACGCCTACCTGCCAGCTCTCTACCGAGTCCCGTACCAGACGTTCAAAGAGAAACTAGTTGGCGCGTCGCAGCGTCCCGTCTGGGAGGTAGCCTCCACTTCCGTCCACTTGAACTTTATGTGTGTACATTCTGTAGTCGTGCGTGCATGAAGTGCGATCTCAACTGGCCGATCCACTGGCGACCGCCTACGCGACACAGCACTTCTCCACGGAAGCCAGGGATAAGGTTGGGCGATCAGAAAACAGCCAGAGAGAGAGAGGGAACGTCATTCACTCAGGCACTGGAGACGTTGTCCGATCTGCGAGCGGCCATGGAGAGCACGTTGCTCAATGCAGAGTGGATGGACGAGCTCACGCGACAGGCCGCACTCCGCAAGCTGGCTGCCATGCGACACAAAATCGGTAGCCGTTGCTTATGACTCTAGCAACGTTCGCACAGGATTCGGAGATCGACTCCTGAACGAGACGCTCGTCTTGACGCCGTACGCAGGCGTCCGCCTCGCCGCCGATCGATACTTTGACAATGCGATTCTGCTCAAGAAGACGGCCATGCGCGAGCATCTCATGCAACTGCACCGAAAACAGGACCCTGACGAGTGGCGATCGCCAGTGATCACCGTGGATGCGTTCCATTTCTTCAACGGCAACGAGATCGGTGCGATCACATTCGCTACGATGCGAGAATGATCTGCGTGTTGCAGTGTTTCCGGCCGGCATCCTCCAATATCCGATGTTCGTCGAGTCCGCACCTTCCTACGTCAACTATGGCGCCGTTGGAATGGGAATTGGTAGGCGATTGTCCGTCAGACTTGTTTCAGTATGCGGAAGCACTCCCTTGGCTTGTGAATTGAACAAATCACGAAAACGATGGAGAAACCTTTCTGGCGAACGACACGACCAATTTATCTTGCCATTTCAAAAGAGTCCCGTCATTTATTGAACCTGTGCTCCGCCTTGCCTCACTCACACCCTCCGAGAACATAGTCGATCTCTTAAGGTCACGAGATCACGCACGGATACGACGATCTTGGTTCGCAGTACGATGCCGATGGCAATCTTCGCGGCTGGTGGGCGCCCGAGACACAGAAGGTTTTCCAGTCCAAGAAGCAGTGTTTCGTCGCGCAGTACGGCGCAAAGACCGAAGCTACGTCGAAGAGAAAGGTTCCGTTTTATCTGGCAAAATAGCCCGCAAATCGCGGAATGCAGTTGGATGGACGACTGACCATCGGCGAGAACATTGCCGACAACGGAGGATTGCGTATCGCCCATCATGTAAGTTAGGCAGACGTTCTCCGCAATTCTGCCAATAGGCCTGGCGACGACGGGTCGCTCGCGAACCCGATCAGATGTCACTGCCGGGACTGCAAAACTTCACGGACTCACAGCTGTTCTTTGTCGCATTTGCCAATGTAACGATCCGTTGGAACAACGCAACAGTGCGAACTCTCTCTCTCTCAGACTTGGTGCGAGGCCGTCCGGCCGGCTGCCATCGACTACATCCTGGACACGGACGTACACTCGCTTGGCAGATTCAGGTTGGTTTGAATTGAACGCACGAATTGATCACTGCCCTTGTAGGGTGAACGTGCCATTGCAAAATCTGCCAGCCTTCTCGCAAGCCTTTTCTTGTCCCATCGGATCGCAAATGTACGTGCCCTTTTCGGAGTCGGTTTTCAGAAGCAATTTTCAGGAATCCATTCGAGAAGTGCAGGATCTGGTAACTAAGCCACACCCACATAGACACGATCCCAAGACAACCTCGACACGCCAATTGGAATCGGGTCGTGCAGTAGCTGTGTGACCGCAACTGGCAAGCGCACATTTCGTGACACTGAAGATAGACGACGACGATACACAACGGGTATGATAGTTATCGCAATAAAGTGGTTTCGAGTTCGTACTCTGACAGCATGCGCACGTAAACCGACTCGATTCGAAAGCCGGTCACAGATGGAGTGAGAGAGAGATCACTTGTATCAACGCAAGTAAGATTTCATTGCTGTACGCCGTGCTGTGCGTTATTGTTACCACCGGCTTCGCGCTGTCGTCTTGCCGCCACCGCCGCCAGTCGCTGACGAATGCGGTCGTAGGACGGCAGACTAGGTTGCACACGGAACAGCTCCCTCCAGCCACCCTTCCCACGCATCTCGAGATAGTTGAAAATGAAGAAGATGGGGATAGCAATGACTTGCAGAAAGACGATAAACCATCCGACTGACATTGCCCTACAACGACGAGTCTGATGAAAAGGGAAACAAGTGGGGAGAAGAAGAGACGTGCCATGCGGGGAAAGTGTACGTTCTCGGACCTCGACCATACGTCAAGACGTATCCGTCGGCGTAGTCAACGATGGATGCAGCCAGAATCACCTGAAGTATGGCGCCTGTTTGACGGACGATCGATCAGAGGACAAACCAGTAGGAGCACGGGCGAAAGTACGAGCCAAACTCCACGCCACAAATGGCCGCTCGCGCCGACCCACTCTGCCAGCGTCGAGCGCGGTCCGCCCATCATCCAGCGGAGATCGTCCATCCAGTTTCGCGAGCCTTTTACATTTGTGCACAGCGTAGAGGACGAACCGTACCGTAGAGGTGCATGACAACGATGATCTCGAGGAGGGAGAAGATGATTAGCACAAAGGAGCCGGCGAACTCGTTGTAGAGAGAGAACCAGTAGATTCCGGCCTAAATGCGGGCCGGAGCAGTGCACGAGAAGCGGCGGGAAAACGTACGCCGGTGCAGAGCGGCAGGGCTACGACGAACGAGACGAGACAGACCAGAGCGACGACGGCCGTGCGATACGGACGAAGACGGGGAAACTGGTCGGTGAACGCGGATATGGCCACCTCACTCATGGCTAGGTATTGGAACGAGCAGTTTGTGGGTGATGCGCACGAGATACCGACCGAATTGGGAGGAGACGCCGAGCAGAGCGAACATCAGGAAGAAGAGCAGTGACCAGACCCAGGTGAACGGCATGCGGCTCATCGCCTCCGGATAGACGACGAAGGCAAGACTGACGCCTGCGATCGACAGGAAGAGCACGACAACGAGCGTTATTCAGTCGTTCGAACTCTTACCGGACTGGATAACTTCGCCGATCGGTTGTTTCATCTGTTTCGCCATGAATCCCATTGTGCAGAAGACCGTTGCGCCGCCGAACACGCTCATCATTGCGTCGCTCGTCTGCCAATCCCCACGTCCGTCAGTTGTGCAAAGCCCCCTGGGCGAGTGCTGCTACCGTCACAACGATGGCGTCGCGGAACACGTTGTGCTGGCGCTTGTTGAACGAGGCCAGCGAGAGAAGCCCGCCGAAGCCGATGCCCAGAGTGTAGCAGACCTGCGTAGCCGCCTGTCGCCATGTCTGAACGAAGCGATGGCGGAGGTGCAAGTAGTTGGCTCGAAAGAGGCGACGGCACACCTCCATGCGCGCGAGGTACTGGAAGTCGGGTCGTCGAAGGAAGAAGTCGACTCCGATCGAGGCGCCGTCAAGCGAGATCGCTCGAACGAAGAGCGCGATCACGATGGCGTACGGCAACGAGGCGGTGACGGTCGCGATGCGTCCCATCCACTTGGCGCCCTTGCAGAGACACAGTCCCGTCAGGATCCACGCGATCGAGTTGGCCAGCAGGAGACGCTCATTCAGACCGCCCCACTCGTCGATGCCCGACGACTTCTCGCACATCCATCGTCTGTAGTGTTCGTCTCTCTCTCTCTGCCCTTTACTGCTCTTCCCCGTAACGCACTCGAAGAACTCCTCGGCGGGTCCCATTGGCGGAAGTCGTGTGCCACTCCTCACTTGATTCGTGTGATCGTGCTGTAGCGACTCGGCCCAGCAGGTCATGTTGTAATAGTAGGGAGTGCTCGTATTCTGGCGCGCACAACGCTCGTCTTCCAGCGGAGAACTACATGCTGCAGTGCACGTACGCGCGCGT
>JACMII010000260.1:11848-27620 GCA_014805405.1 Bunonema sp. RGD898 | reverse complement strand
CTCCGCCGCCACCGCCGCCGCCGCCAACTCTTGCCCCGGTATAGATTTTGGAGTAGGGGGGAGATGGGACCGCCGTTTTAGCCTGCCCCTCTGGCCGCTCCCCCGGCTAGCTACGCGTCTGCTGCGCCGCCAGCAATCGCACCGCCGGCCCTTTCGGAGCCGATTCCCTTCGATCTGCCCCAAGACGAGAATGTGGCCGTCGAACACGTAGCCTCAAGCTTCCATTCAGACGTGGCATGCTTTTCTGTGCAGGTGCTCCCGCCGCAGCCGCCCGTTCTCGAGGAACCGTCCCAGGCACCGCCGGCCCCCGCTGGTGAGTCGTATGACGTGCACTCGGCCGAGATTGGGCCTCGTCCTGCAGCTGCTCCCAGCAGCGGAGGCGGCTACGCGGTCGCACCGCCGCCCTACCGACGACGAGCTGTCGCCGCGAAGCGGGTTGTTGCCGCGAAGCGGGTCGTTCGACGATTCCGACAGAGGGCCGCCTCTCGCATCTAGAGCCGACGCGACAGGAAGTACACAACAATAACAATACGAGATACTCGTCCTCTTCCCTTCCCATTCACATACTGCCACGGAGTTACGAAGCGATCATCACGCTCTTCTTCTTTGTCTGACTGTTGGTTGGATTGATTGATTGGGAAGATGCAACGGAGTGGGTGTGGTCGTCTCTGTTCAGCGTCATCGCTTCCGTCCGCTAACTTTGAAACAGCAGCAGCAGCAGCAACGCCGCCACCACTACCACCGTGAACGACCTTCACTTCGGTGCCTCCGCGGCCTTGGAGTGAGAGAGGAGAGTGAGAGGGTCGTGCGGTAACCGTTTCGGCCTTCTCGCTTTACAACCGTTGTTCCGAGTATGGACTCGGAAAAGAGGGAAAAGAGGGCAATCGCACTAGCGCGGGGGACGTGCCGCGCCCGCATTAGTGGGCGAAGCGGGAGCAAGGCTTGAATTGAGCCAGAAGGACGAATTGTTTCGCCGCCACCGCCGCTGCTGCTGCTGCTGCCACCACTCTTTGTCTGCAGCTGTCTTCTGGGAACGCACAGTTTCGCTCACGTACAGAGGGAGAATTGTTTATGTGGGTCGGTGAAGCGTGCGATTCGGTGTAAGAGACAGAGGCCGAGATCCTGCGGCGGTCCAGTGCAGCTGTCAGAGAGGGGGGGGGGAAGGCGGTGGAGTGCGCGTCGCCGCATTGCCGTCATCGCCGGCGCTCACTCGAGACAGACGACGCTGATAGCGCGTGGTGGTGCGTGGCGAGAAGAGGAGTGTTCTCATGTATGAATGCGTGTGCGTGTCCGCATCCTATCCATTCAAGCGGCGGCTCTCGTCAGTCGACTTTTGCCCCCCGCTCACTCCGCTGTTCTGGCGGCCGCGCCACAGCAGCATGAACAACGGCGGGCGGGACCAGGAGCGGCGACAGCGGTGTTGGTCATGTCAAGTGGTGGGATCGCGCGAGAAGTCGAACGAGAGAGAGAGAGTAGTAAGTGCTCGTCGACTGGCTGGTGCGTTGTCAGTGCAGTGCGGCGGCGGCAACGACAGCAGCTTCGAAATGGCTGGAATGCAATTGTCGGCGGCTTCTACGGCGGCCGGCAAAGGATGAACGCGCTCGCGCAGTCGCGTCGTCGCTGCCGGTCTCGCCTCCGCAGCATTCAGAGCATCCTCGTCAGCAGCTGCACCCGGCGGCCGCCGTATGGCTCTCTCTCACCCCCGCGCGTGTGCACGATTCGTTTCACAAAGACACTTCTCCTCGCCTCGCTGAATGGACTGCCGCGTCTGTCCTTTGCAGCAGCAGCAGCGGCAGTCCCCCCTCCTTCTCCTCCTCGCCTCTGCACACTGTCTTGGCAACCCGTCGCAGCCGGCGACGACGGCGGCGCCGGCGGCGACTGGCTGCTCGCGCGCGCGCGTCTTGTTGTCGGCCCGTGTCTCTCGTTTTTCCCGTCTTCTCTCCTCTCCACACCATCCTATCCCCTCCTCCCTCTTCACCCCTTCTCCTCCTTCTCATCATCTCTTCCTCCCACCTCACAGGCCGTCGCCGCTGCAGTGTATACGTAATTCCATGTGTGTATGTTCACTTCCAGCAGTGCCCCTTTCTAGATTGGACTCTGCGTGTATGGGGCGGGGGAAGTGTGAGTGACATGCAACGTACACACGCGTATTCGTGAATGGTCATCATCCGGTGCGAGTACGCCGTCTCACGTCGCGCGCGCGCCCTCCTTTCTTCGGTTCCTTCCGTCCGTCCTTTCATGGACGGCGAGAGAAGACGTGTCGCTCCGCCTGCCAGTCTGTTTCAATCGCAGCCCTTCTCCTCCTCCTCCAGCCCCTTCTCTCTGCCCTCGCTCGTACGCCACTAGTAGCAGCGCCTGCTGCAAGAGCTGTGGTGAGGTTTCGCGTGGCACACAGGCCGTCCTCCCACTCGCCCACTCGGTGTCTGGTTTGAGAGATGCCTCGGCGTGTTCTCTGCGCGCCCGTCGTGCCGTGTCGCTCAGTCTCCTCCTGATTGGGACAGACGACGACGACGACGGCAATCCCGCCTTCGGTTTGTCCCTTCTAGTAACGGCGGTAGTCGGACACTTCTCTTTTGCCCATAATAACAGATTGCGCGTCGCCCACCCCTCCCCCCTCTCTGTGCAAAGGCCCGTTGTGCGACGACTTTGCTCGTCTCCCCTCACGCGCGCGTGCGAGAGAGAGAGAGACTGGAGACCGCTATTTGGACGAGCCACCGTCGACATTGGTCCCTCGCAGTTTGCGTGTGTCGACAGGAGGGGCGCCAATCGGCGACTGCTCTGCTCTGCTCTTTCCCCTTTCTCCCCACCCCGTCCGTCGCCCGTCTTCGGAATCGAATGACGGGCCGCCAGCCAAACACAGCCCGCAGTAGCAGCAGCAGCAGCAGCAGCAGCAGCCATGTGCGTGCCCCGTTGTTGCCGAGGTGTTGCTGCTCTGCCGGCCGTGGTCGTTCCCAGTACACATGTGCCACTCTTAGAAGAAGCTGCAGTTTGTTGATGTCTAGCCACTCACCCTAGTACCATCATTCTCCCTTCATTCCCAGAATTCAGTGCCGCCCCAGTCCGTGCCACCCATCTTCATTAATGAGACGAGGCGGCTAGGACAGTCTGGCTCGGTGTGTTCTAGTCTCTGTCGGCGACGACGTCGCCGCGTCATGGTGTCAGCTGGAACCAAGCGAGAAGGAACAAGTCCCCTCTGCGTAATTGTGCGTGCCGAAGAGAAAGGGGCGAAGAGGAGGAGGAGGCGGAGAGGAGGAAGGGGAGGACGAGGAGGGCGTCTCTTGTCCCCCGTCCGTTTCACACTTCCTCGTCAGCCCGTCTCTCGCTCGTTGTTGCAGTTGTTCTGGCACGGCTCCTCTCTTGCCACGGGTGGTCTGAATGAGGAGGGGGAGGACGCTGAGAGACTGGTGAGCAAGGTTGTGTGGTGGGCGTTGTGGTGGAAGGTTGTTGGTCGAGCGGGAAGAGGGAGGGAGAGTGAAAGAGGGCCTGAATAATTCTGCAAGCATTGGCGAGACGACAAGACGACGGCGACGACGACATGTCAATGTCACACATGCAAGGTGATGCTGCTACTGGAGGAGGGGGGAGCGTTTTCCGTGAGGAGGGGGAGGAGTCAGTCGGCGTGGACGCTGTGCCGTTGGTGCCAAGCGGAAGTGGATGTGTCAAGAGATTGCTGAGAGGAGAAGGAGGAGGTGGAGGAGGAGAGGCACTCTCTCTCTCTCGTCCCTCCACCCTCATGCAACTCGACACTGCAGAGAGAGGGAGGGGGCGAGAAAGAGAAGAAGCATCTCGCTCGTGTTGTTGTTGTGTCCACATCTGTGGGCGTGCACAAATCATGCTTGTTTTCGGTGCCTCCTCGGTCCTCCCAACCAGGGCAGTAGTCCCGCCGCGTGCTCTTCCTCCCCCCTTGCCCATCGGGGCATCCTCTTCCGTCCTCTCCACCCCTTCTTCGTCGTCATATGCGCGTAGTGCTGCTGTCGGGCAGAAGCCGCGGCGGCAGCAGCAGCATTCCAGAGCGACCGCACCCGTCCAGTTTGGTGTGCTTTGCTGCTGCCGCTGCAGCTACAGCTGCTGTCCCTCCCGTCTCCGTGACCCTTGGAGTGAGAGAGCGAGAGAGAAAGGTGAGGAGACTGACACGACTGCCAGCCAGTGCTGCTGCTTGACTGGCAGGCCTTCACTACTGCTGCTCACTTGCGCCATACCTCCCCTCTCCCTCTCCCTCCCCCGGCGAACACAGCCGCCTTCGCTCTGTTCGTCACAATCCATCCATCCCGCCACCGCCACCACCACCGCACACAACTCCGCCTCCATTGCTTTTATCTCTCCCTCCCCAAGGCGTGTGATGCAGTGTCAATCAGTTCAGGAGAGACGGGCACACTGCTATGCAAGAGCCAGAAGCGGAACATGCCGCCGGACTGATGAGCAGCAGCAGCAGCAGCAGTGGCGTCGGCGTCAGTACCGGGAACCAGACCATTCTGTCGTCCACTTCCTCATCCTTCCAGTGCCAGCCGTTCGCGCAGTTTCTCAAGCAGCGTGGGATCGACGACTACTTCGAGTCAGTCTCTAAAGAATGTGTTGGGACAATTGATCGACGGCAGTGGCCGCGGTGGCCGCAGCGACGGCAGTGAGAGGATGAGAAACAGAGAGAGAGAGGAGCGAGGGGACAGAGTTGTTTTAAAACCGGATGCAGCGAAGCCCGTCTCTAGCCCAGAGACAGGAAGGTATTCTTCGTTTCGCCGGCGAGGTGCGGAGACGAATGACGGGGAGAGGGAAAGAGAGGGGGAGCACAGGTGCAGAGGGAGAGAAAGTGAAATATGGACGGCGGAAAATAGACGCAGTAGCGAATGATTGCAGTCGAAGTTTGGTGGCCGCCTTCGTGTTTTTCGTCTACGGCTGTGTCGCCTGTTTGGGCGTCATCGGGAATGGCGGCGCACTTCGCGCACTGGCCCAGCCACGAAGGCTCCGGTCCGCGAGGAATCTCTTCCTGCTCAATCTGATCTCGACCGACCTCCTACTGCTGCTTGTACTCCCCATTACTCCATGGTATGATCGACGTCATTCGCCCCCCCCCTCTATCTCAGTCTCGTGCAGGTACGCCTGGACCAAGTCGTGGCAGTTTGGTTCGTTTCTCTGCCGACTAATGCCCGTGGCCATGTCGACGTCGATCTTCGTATGCAGGCATGCAGCCACTTGCTTGTTCATTCTGCTGTGCACTGCTACTGCATCATCGCCCTCACATGTCATTGTTGTTTGCGTCAGACACACGCGCGCCCTCCCCCTCCTCCGCTTCCTCATCCCGCACGCATATCCACGCTGCCATCACGTAGACGACTTCCCCCCTTCCGGGAGTGAGGTAGGGTCCGAGCTCGGTGTTCCGTGCTCTTTAGCCGGGAGGGACAGCCGTACCCGCGGTAGTCATTTTCTCGTCATGCCGAGGTCGACTCGGGAAACGGGACACGCCAAGCGAGCGAGGGAGAGGAGACATTCTTCCTCCTCTTCCTCTCCTCCTCCTTCCCCTCCAGTGGCATGTCTGACATTTCTGACTCGTCTCTCTTGCACACTCCCAAATTACGGGCACGCCAAAGGAGGGGGCGAGGACTGGGCAGGACTGGGTAGGGCGACAGACATGGGGACGAGCGAGTTGCAGTTGGTCGTTGTGCGCGATCTCGATCGACAAGTTCCTGCACCTGACGAACCCGACGCGGGCGCCGGTCAGCAGACGACGCGCCTCGCTGATCACGTTCACGATCTGGGCGATGGCGGTGGCCGTGAACGTGCCGCACTTCCTCTCGTACGGCATGGTCGACGGCCGACAGTACGCGGCCGACTCGCAGTCCGCGCCGCTGTGCGGCCTCTTCTGCGAGGAGATCCATTGGCAGTCGCAAGTGCACAAGAAGATCTACGGGCTCGTAGTGCTGATCGGCCAGTTCGGCATACCCATGGTCGTGGTGACGTTCTGCTACTCGAGGATCTTCTCCAAAGTGTCGCGCGACATGATCTGCGCGTCCTCGCAGTTCGCCTCGTCCCTGTCGCAGAGACAGCGTCTGGACGCGATGCGCAAGAAACGACGCGTCAACTACATCCTCATCGGTTCTCTATCGACGACTCCGTCCATCAATCGCTCACTTCTCTTGCAGGCATGGTGTCCTGCTTCATCCTCTGCTGGCTTCCCTTGACGATGGTCAACATTCTTCGCGACTTCGGTCTCTTTCTTTCTCTCTTCATCATCATTTTGACACGCACACATGTGCAGGTGTGGGAATGTCGTGGCTGAACTGGCAGCCATTCTTGTTGCCGGTCGTCTCGCATCTCGTGGCCATGTCGCTGGTCGTCTGGAATCCCATGCTTCTCTTCTGGTTGACCCGCAAGCAGAAGCGGTACGTTACGAATCGCTATAGGAGTAGGGAGGATTGAAAATTGCAGAACCAAGATGCGACGCGTTATCAACTCGGAGGCGCTATCGTCGTTTGCTAGTCGAATTAGCAGCTTCCGAATTGGTGGTGGTGGTGGAGGCGGTGGGAAATCGATGCCACTGCCGGCCGACTCGTCCACCACTTCGAACAACCACATAAAGTGGGTGTTTTTTGATGACGGCGGTGGTGGCTGAGATTGAATAGTGGTGCAGATGCAGGAGTTGTTTGACGGCCCGATGGTCGGTGGACGACGGCGACTCGAAGACGCGACGTCCGCTCAAATCGATGGATGCCTGGGACTACTCGCACACCATGGAGCTGTCTCCCGCCATGGGATGTACGCCGAAAGTGAGCGCTGTCAGCTGTCAGTTGGGCAGCTCCATCGCTCTTCCTTCCTCACTACCGCGCGCGCATTCGATTCCCGATCGAAACGGAGCCGCGCTACTGCCAGCTGCGATCATCGCGCCGACCGCCGCCACTCGACCCGACGCTGTCGGCGGATCGGCGATCGTCAACGATCTTGTCTCAATCGATGCTGCTACACCGAATGCTCCGCTTTCCCCCCTCAAACTCAAAGTGCATCAGCGTGCTATCTGACATCGACAGAGTACCGCCACTACTTCTTTCCGTGACGGACGGGTTCCGTGCCTCTCTCGTGATCTCGCTCCCTCCCCTCTCGACCGACAGGATTCTCAGCTGGATCGGTTGCACTCACTCACTCTCTCTCTCTCGCCAAACAACACTCGTTGCGCAATGAACTGAGCAGAGGAGGCTGGAAGACAACACACCGAACAGGACTGACTGGTCGGTGTTTGCGGATGCGGGTTGTCCTGCTGCTCGCTCCTGTTCGTTCGGACTGACTGATGAGGCAGACAAGCAGACGGCATGGTGGGCGAGCAGAGTGGAACGGAAGAGGAGGAGATCGAACAAGGTTGACTCAGCTGTCGCGCGCGCGTCCTGGCGACAGACGGTGGTGGTCACTTTGGGAGGACATGTTCCCGGCGGGGAGGACAAACAGGGAACAAGAGATGCCGCCTGTGCAGGGGGGAAAGCCAGCCTTCTTCTGATCGCAGAGGCAGGAGATCTGCATCTGGAAGCAGGGAAGAGCGACTAGAGCACGCGGCATGTGCAGTGCTAGTTGGAAGAAGGGGGAGAAAGGCAGAGAGGGCGAGAGAGAGACGGTGGCCGGGAGAAGCGGGAGACGATCGGACCCCGCCCCCTGCTGTGGAGTCGAGAGGAGGTGGTGGCGGTGGTCGCCTCGAATTTCCCGTCCGTCTCCTCTGCCTCCCTCCCTCCACCACCGCTGCTGCTGCTGCTGCTGCGGCTGCTTCTCCTCTGCTCTCTCTCTCTCGCTCCGTCCGAGACCGTGCCGGCTCTCTGCTTACAGGTATTAGTTTCGCCCCCGCTGCTGGCGTACCATTTCATCCGGGCAGATTCGCGCTCTCCCCCCTTCTCCTGTGTCCGTCCGGTAGTATTCTGTTGCGCGCGCATGTCATTGCGCTGCCCTCGCTCCTCCCTCCACGTATCCATTTCACATGCGAGAGAGAAAGGGAGAAGAAGAAGAAGAAGAGAAGGAAGAAGAAGGAAACAACCACTCATCCGGTCCCCTACTTGTATCGCCTCCACTTCACCGTCGCCGCCACATAATTCAAGCTGCGCAAATCAGACACAGGGAGAGTCGAATGATCATTGTCAGATCGCCGCCGCCGCCGCCGCAATGACGACGTCGGCGTTAGCGAGTGGCTACGGCGGAGCGCCGAGCGGAAACGTGCTCAGCCATCATCACCATCACAGTCATAATCCGAATGGGGTGACTACCGGCACTCTGCCTCCGCCCGTCTACTACTCGCCCGTCATGCCGTAAGTCGTCGCATACTGTTCGAGAGACGCACACACTGCTGTAATGGCCTTTTCCCCTGCTTCCAGTCAGCCGTGCATTCATTCGCCACCATTCTCTCCCCGTTCAGATCGGTCTTCTCGGATGCGCAGGCGTCCTGCATCTGCGAGACGTTGTTCGCCGAGTCGCATCTCACTGGTCGTGTTGACAGTCTCGTAAGTCTCATCCATGCGACTGCTCACACTCGCTTTTGTAGTACAACTTTCTGCTATCGCTGCCGGAGCAGCAACGTCAGCTGGAGTCGGCGAAGAAGGCCGAAGCGCTGCTGCTCTTCCACTCGCACCAATGGAAGGACCTTTACGAGCTGATCCGGACGCACACGTTCTCCACCACCAACTACAAGATCATGCAGGACCTCTGGCTGAGGGCCCACTACACCGAGGTGATCGAGCCCTCCTTCTCCGTCATCCAACTGTTCGAATTGCAGGCCGAGAAGACCAAGGACAAGGAGCTGGGAGCCGTGTGCAAGTATCGAATCCGAAAGAAGAACCCATTCCCGAAGACCATCTGGGTGAGTGAATTCTATTCGACCTCTCTCTCTGTAGCGTCAGTTTGTGTTGCAGGACGGCGACGAGACAAACTACTGCTTCAAGGTGAGTGGATGAGAGGAAGACGGACGGATGGAGAGAGGGAGGGAGAGAGTGCATGCAGTAGAGTGGATGGGAGAGCAGCTGATGCAGTCTTCTCCATCTCTCTCTCTTTCTGGGATCGGATTTCTCGTGGTCCCCTCTTTGCCCGAACCACTCTCTTCCCGGAGCGGCCACCCGCTGCCGCAACCTTCTGTCACTACCGTAAGACGACGACGACGACGACGGCGACGACGTCCTCTCCTCATTGCGCGCTGCTCAGCGACACAGTGCCGCTGCGTGATGTAGAGATGGTTCAATTCTTCGCCAAGCTTCATCACAGTCGCTACAGTAGTCTCGGGCGGCGAGAAGGGAGGGGGGACTCGGACCTGGCCCGAGTCGTCGTGTCTTTGTCGGGAGGGAGAGAGCCAGACCGGGTGTGAGGACGTGCTGCGGTGTGCTGCTGCTGCTGCTGGTGGTGCAATTCGATACCGCCGCTTTCTCTGGCGGCAAGCGCTCGTCTCTGTCCCTTCCCGCACACAGCAGTCCCCCTCTCCGAGAGCCCAGCGCGGCAGGCTGACGACCGACTGCTCCGGCTGCTGCTGTCTCTAATCGAAGCAGCGCGCCGCTTGTTGTTGTCAGCACAACCGGGAGGGAGGAAGGGAAGAGCAGCAGCAGCATATAATGAGAGGGAACAGAGAGACAGACAGAGCAATGGATGATTGCAGTCCAAGTCGCGGGCCATCCTGCGCGACGCCTACGTCAAGGGTACCTATCCGTCGGTCGAGGAGAAGCGACGCCTCGCCGAACAGACCGAGCTCTCCGTCACGCAGGTCTCCAACTGGTTCAAGAACAAACGACAACGCGACCGGGCTGCTGGCAACCTCGACAAGTGCGTTGCCTTCCACCATTATTCATCCCTTAGTTCTCTTCGGGCATGGGGGAAGCGAGATAGTAGTTTATACGACGCCAGTCAGCCAGTCAGTCAGTCACCGTCACCTGTCGGAGTGTCGGTTTACAGATTGTCGGTCTCTCTCCCCTCTCTTTCCCTCTCACACAAACTGTGCCGACAAGCTAGCAGCAACCTTTGGTCGACCCCCCGCTCTCCGTTGTAACGACGACGATGATGGCGAACAAGATGACAGGTGTCTATGTCTCTTGGTGGCGGCAGCGGCACTGATGTAGTGGTGGTACGGTGCGCGTTAGTTCCGTTGACGAATCTGTCTGTTTGAGTCGTCGTCGTCGTCTCTGGCAGGGTGGTAGTCCCTAATCCGAGTGCCCATGAGGGTACTCGGCAGTCTCCCCCTCCCCTCTCGACTCCCGGGGTGGAGGATGGCGTGGTTGTGCAATGCTTCGCTGCCTCCATCAGCACACACATACCACCAGCAGACATACACACACAATCATCATCATCATCACCGTCATCATCCGCTAGAGGAACAGCAGCAGCAGCAGGAGCTACCGTGCGAGACAGCAAGCAGTGGCGGTGGTGGTGAGGGAGAAGAAGGAGGAGAGGGAGAGAAGCCCCTCTTCTCGCTGCTTCATTGTTCGTCGCCCGGTCAGAGGTCCCCTGGTCTACCGTATTTGTTCACACACACACGCGCGCACAGAAGGGACACGCACAGAGAAGGGGGGAGACACGAGAGCAAACACAGGTCGCTCGTGTCAAGCAGTGAACTCTTATAGAAACCGCTCGTCGTCGGGCTGCTCGGTCGGTGCGGGCGGCGGTCCGGGCGGAGCGGACTCGGACGGCGGTGCGTCGTCGACGGGCAGGGGCGGCGGACTGTCGCGCTCGCCCTCGCCGGCCGCGCTCTTCCGACGAGCCGCCTTCGTCTCGTCGTCGCCCGGCAGTCTGCTCCAACAAGCGACCCCTCAGTCGGTGCTCGACCAGGCTGCGCTCGCCACCCTTGCCAACGGTACGCGCCCATGCCGTTCTCACTCGCACGTCGACAATAGGCACGTCGATGGCGATGTGCTATCCGCAGCTCTACGACGTGAAGCCATCGAGCACGGGCGCTGCCGCCGCCGCTGCTGCTGCTGCTGCCGCTGCCGCTGCCGCCGCGGGTTCAAGTGGGCCGACGGGAGGAGGAAGTGTCTACGATCTGTCCTCGATCTACTACACCGCTCCCACTCCCTACCCCACCGTCACGACCACATCGGCCGCCGCGGCAGTTGCGGCGGCTGCCGTCGCCTCTGGCGTCGTCTACGACCAGAACGCCGTCTCGGCCGCCGCCGCAGCTCCTTTCCAGCTGCAGCATCTGTGAGAAGACGGAAGGAACGCAGCTCTATGACTTCTACTACCTGCTATCGGCACATGACGAATCTCTCGCCAGTCGCCTTCTCTCCTCCTCTTCCTCCTTCCTTTCTGACGGATCGTCGTATATTATGTTTCTCCCTCCACCATTGCAGCAGTATTTCTAGCTCGTGCACGTGAGAGAAAGAGGCACGAACAGAGAACAAAGCACCAAACATACGGATGGTCCCAGTTATAATAAATATGATGAACACGAAGATATTCAGTAGTAGCATCTTCTCAGCCAGCTATCCGATTTCTTCAGCTCACTCCGCAGTTGAGCCTCGTCGGCCGAGTGATCCAGCGTCACGGCCCGATTGCTGAGATCGGACTGACTATACGAGGGGAAGCGGAACAGACCGATTGCTGGCACGGATGATGAAGAAGAGCACGACGAGATGAACGAGGAAGAGAAGGACAAAGAGCGCGCCCAGGAAGAGCAGATGCCAACGACGAATGCAGAGACGATCGACTGAATCCCGGCTAGGGTCAAGCTGCTGCAAGACGAGAGATCACCGGCGAGACTCGACGACGATCCTTGCTCGTCCTGATCGGTGACGTTGAAGACGAGAGCGAGGGCGGTAGCAGAGTGAGGTGAACTCGCGTCGTCGTCGGCGATTCGCTTCACTCGATGATGGCAGTCGGTCTGCGAGCGATACGACGTCATCGGTGAAATACGGCAGCATGCATGTACCTTGGAGCATTTCCCAGCTTGACAGGGCGTGATGGTGCAGTTGACGAGCACCGAGTCAGCCGTCTGGAATCGGAACGCCCGAAACGAGACGAGCCATCCGTCCGGACGGTGTTCCACTCGACCGCCTTCCCCGATGGCCGCCGGTCCCACGCCGCACCTGAAAATCGACATTTTATTATTATGGGAGACATAAGAGGAAGGAAAGAGAATGCACCCTCTATGAACGAGTGCAATTTGCGTGTGCTCGTCGTTAGCTGGTCGCGCGATGCACGACTGCAGTCCAAAGTCGTCGTTCTGCTGGTCGCCTTTCCGTGGATTCGCCCGCACGAACAACTCGACTTGTTCGCCGAGCTGAACCGCACGTGCCTGCACTCATTATTTGCGATGATGGCGCATCTGCAATAAGAAGACTCGCCTCGTTGTTGGGCTCTCGCTTTGCCCGCAACTCCAAGTGCGCGATATCGATGTGGGCGTCGTTCAGCTTGGGTTTGGCGTCGACCTTGCCGCCCAGCGTTAGTTTCGAGTGTTCCTTCGCATCTACCACCCTCAGTCGGTCCGTCCGAGAGGTGACATTTCGATGGGACGTGTAGTTGCACGTCACCGTCTGGAATACGTCGGCCACGGTCAGAACGGTTGGCGTCCTGCGTTACTTCGCCGGTCCTCTCCGTCTCTTCTCCTCCCCCCTCTCTCTACCTGGCATCCGAGGACGTGGCTGCCGAGAGGTACGGCTTCGCAATGAGCACAAGTCGAATGGTTGGTCCGCTCTGGTATTGGATTCCTCGAAAATGGTAACAGCATTACCTGCTGCGCACTGCAGACCATGCTGTCGTTCGAATTGAGCCCGAACACGAGCTGGCTGGTAGTGTTCGAAGCAGATAGGGAGGTTCGACAGACGTCATGCTGATTTCGAGCAAACACGTCTCCCGTCCAACCGCCCGTCGAGCGAAGCTGTCATGATGGAGATGAGCAACTGCTCGTGCAGCAGGTATCAAGCACAATACCTGCACGATGATGCGATCGAAGAGACAGATCGGCTTGATGTCGAGTTTGCCCACGCGGTCGCTTCTCTTCCGCTTCTTCGTCATGACCACCCGTTTCCGAACGACGTCCCGATCCACAAAGTGCTGCATCTCGCGCGCAACGTCCTTGTCGAACATCTGCTCGACGAGCGCGCCCACTTGCGAGTGCCGGCTCTTCGCAATGGTCTCGCCATCGACGACGAAACGGCTGTCCGGACTGTCAAGCGATGCCAGCGATTCGGAAGAGCCGAGTTGAGCGTGCAGTTGGAAGAGCTGACACTTGGTGGTTGTGTTGACGGATCCCTGGACGGTGGAGAGTCGACAGGACGAGTTGCTCGCATCCCAAGATGCCAGCTCGCAGGCTCGCGTCGGATGCGTGAGACAGAGCGCCAGACACTCGGCCACCGATCTCACGCCATCCAGACCGATCACCGCCTCGGACTCGATCGCCAGACAGGCCCCGCGCCAGGTTCGCGAGAAGTAGAGACGCGCCAGTACGTGCTCGCGACTGTGCACGCTCTGAGGTGGCTGAGATTGCAGGCCGAAAGGATGGGGACGAGAGGAGGAGACCTCTGGGAAGCACATGCGTTCGACGGTCGATCGACGCCGTCTGGTCGGGGGCACTCCGCTGGTCACGCACTCGCCGCTCGTCTTCGACTTGGACGCGAACACGCAGCTCGAGTTGGACGCACACCTGCGAGCGGCGTCGATCGACTAAACGATGGCACGGGGAAAGGGGATACACGTCGAGACAGAGATCGCGAGTGGCGGAATCGGCGAGTGCGTCGACCACGAAGAACGAGTCGGTCTCGGCACAATGCGAGCCGTTCGTTCGGGTGGTGGGCGACACTACGAAGTGCTCGCTGGCCGGACGACTCGAAGAGGACGGTTCGCAGAGTGGAACGAACACTTGGCGCGATGGCGGCTCAGCGATCTGTGCGTCGAGCACTGCAACCAACGTGTGGGGAGAACGACTGGCATTTATCGTCCGTACCGACGTTCTGCTGCTCGATGGCTACTCCGAGTTGATGGAGCGGAGGAAGCGGCGATCTGCTCCGGGCCGCTTCGCACATTCGGCTGCTCTCGTCGTAAACCATATGCAGACATGACATGTCGGCGCATCGAGCCAAGCACTAGAAGTTTGCACCTCCTCCTCCTCCTCAATCTGGATGAAATGAACCTCATCGCGATCCAGATCGCCCGCAACTGTCGACTCGTCATGTCCTGCCGCCACGCTGGTGTCTCCATCCACCAATGAGTTCATGGCGAATGCCATTGCCCGATTGTCGCACTTCCTCGACACTGTCAAATATCGGATGTTGGACGAATCTTGCGAGAAGGAGTATTGAGGAATGCAGGTCAGCGGAAAAGAAGAGGGAGGGGGGTCATTTCACGCCTCACTGAGAAAGCGCCCATCGGTCGTCGTCCGATTCCGGCCAGTCGTCTTCTCCCGCTGCTCACTCGCAACAGCGCAAACAAGGGAGGGGAAAGGGATTCCGGATCTGTCTGTGTCTGCCTGTCTGCCGAACAGTTGGGTCGTGAATCACACGCGAACGAACGAGTGAACGAGCGCGTACGACGGTTGCCGAGCGGTTGTAGACGGAGATTGATGGCGCGCAGACTGTTCGCTGATTGCGGCAATGACGCTTGTGTTGTGCTCAAGGCTGCGGTTTGCTCGTCTGCCGTCCCGCTGAGAATGCAGTCGCGCGACCATCTGAACCAGGTCGCTGACGCACAGACGAACTCCTGAGTGCATTAGAGGGGGAGAGGAACACGAAAGAGAGAACCTTGAAGACGAGACAGGCCCGCAGACAGGCTCGTTTGCTGCGCACCATCCTGACGACCATGTGTTGATTCGAGTCCACCCAGGACTCGTTCGACTCCCACACCGCAACTGGACCGTTCCGATTGGTTTCTGGAATCCAATAGCTGCCCTCGTGTTGTCTGCAGACTAACCATTCAAGAAGCAGGTCTTGCGAGCGTAGACATCCACCGATACTCCACCGAGGAAGTGGTTCATGTCGACGGCGGCACACACCGCATCCGACAGAATGACTCCTGAACGAGGGAAGGATGAGAAGAAAACGACGCCGACAGACCGGAGCAGTTGGCTTGACGGGCACAGTGATCCAGACAGCGGATCTCGTACGTCTCGAGCGGACGAACTCGCGAGGGCGGCAACAGGAAGACGGCACTTCCCTTCGGGGGACATGTCGAGAGGACGCTTGATATCGATAGAAGAAGAAGAAGCGACAGGGATATAGGAACAGACATTGTGAGTGTGACGAGAGGAGGAGCAGCAGCAGGATTCGGCTGGAATCCCATTTCTCTCTCTCTCTCTCTTTGCCTGCGCTACTGGTCCGCGCCTTTCGACCGTTCGTGCCTCGTTGATTTCTCGGGGCGGAGCAGCAGAGACACACCTGTTTTGCGCGCGCAGCCTGCATCCTCCTCCTCCTCCTCGACAAAGCGTCTCTCTCGCTCCCCTTCTCCTTGGCTATCCCATTCGGGTCGAAGAGGAGAAGGACGACCGGCGCGGACAGGCAACAAGCGTGCACGACCCCTCTCCCCTTTCAAATCCCGCACAATCATACTCGCCCGCACATCTGGCCGTGCCATTCCATCCTAGTAACAGTGGCAGTTGTCGGTTCGCTGTCGGTGCGAAGACTAGATCCAGTGTGCAATGTGCAATATGCAAACAACAGCATGAGCAGAGTGATCAGAAATACGGTCTTGGCGGTAGATCCTGCTTGCGCCCAATCTCGGTGCTTGCATTCAGTCGGGCCTGCACCTCCAGCAGTGTGGGCTCAATGTAGTCGACGTAGAACTCGTTCCAGGCGTCCTCGTAGAACCATTGCACGAACGACTTCCTGCGTGCGCACAACAACAGATTGTT
>JACMII010000260.1:0-11748 GCA_014805405.1 Bunonema sp. RGD898 | reverse complement strand
ACGTAGAACTCGTTCCAGGCGTCCTCGTAGAACCATTGCACGAACGACTTCCTGCGTGCGCACAACAACAGATTGTTCCGCTCGCCAGGGATGACTCACCGTAGTAGGGTGGCGATGTTGCGAATCTTTGTGAACTGTGTCGTATAGATTCGCTGCAACGAGTCGAGATAGTAGGGCTCACTGATGGCGAGTCGTCGATGGGACGGGCGGAGCCAGCCCGCCTGAATGGGAGATCCAATGACTCCAACCCGCCAACAGACCTCTCGATTTGCGATCCACGACGTGTTCGTCACGTAGTTGATCGACTGCTGTAGCTGTGTGACGTAGTGCAAAATGTCCTGGCCCTTGAAGTGACAGGACGCGTTGCCACGAAGGAAGTCGTCCAACGTCGTCTGCGAGTTACACGCCAACACATCGTTGATCTGCGAATTGTTGTTGCAGTGGTAGATCGGAGATCAAGCGGGACTTACGTCCTTCATAGCGAACGGTCCCAGTGAGGAGTATTCGAGTAGTTTGAGAGAAAGCGCGAGCGAAGGAATCGACGCTGGCAGCAGTTCACATAGCGACGCGAAATGATCGTATCGCGCCCATCCAGTCAAGACGATTCCGCGAAAGGCCCGGAACAGTGGACCGAACCGAAGACGCTGTTCCAACCTGTCGGGGTGGGGGGTGCGGAGAAGCCATTCGTTGCGCCTACCAGGCTTCATTGTTGTGCAGGTACGGAAGTATTGGATTCAACAATCGAGATGGACCCGTTGCTCCCCGATAAGCGGACGCTCCCCAGACGAAGGGAAACGACAGCGACAGGTTGCGCCACATCTCGAAGGTCAGGGCGTGCTGCGATCATCGTTCGTGATGGGAAACCCGTGGGCGCGAGAAAATACACTCAAGTCCTCGGTATACTTCCACACCATCGGTTCGTAGGCGTCGGCCAGTTGGAATTCGGCCACATCTGATGCGGAGGCACGCACAAATTCGTCGTGCCATGCAAGGAGCTGACGCATTGCCAGTGCTCATTGCTATCACTACTCGGCGACTTACTTTAGTAGCAGGATAATCCTTTCGCAATGAGTCTGCAATTGCCCTCAGATGAGAGAACACAAAACGATGTCGATTTCCGCCCCATGTCGTGTTAAGCGCTTTTGCGGATTCTGGACAGATTCCAATCTAATTGCTACGGATGAGGACGATAATCGACTGTTCAGACCTGAAACACTTCGTCGGCTCCAACATGAAGATAGGGAAGTCCGAAAGGCGCATGGACGGCTGCAATTTGTCTCGCCAACTCCACTGCAACCTGGCGCGCCTCGTCCGATCCCGTGCATAGGACCTGAAGGGAAAGGTGGTGGTGAACGAAGTGGCTTTCACCATCGGATAGCGGCTGTCCTCGCGGAGATGCATAAACTGTTTGGTCTTGAGGAGCCATTCCAAATGGCCAATCGTCTGGACGAGCGGAATGACCGTCAGGCCCAGCCAACGGGCACTACAAGATACAATAATTCGAGGAGGGCACTTCCGCTCTCAAGGCAATACTATTTCAGAATGTCGTTAACATCCTCCAACGAGTAGGCGTTACCATTCCTAGCGCTAGCCAGAATGCCCTTAAGCCAATGAGATTAAGGAGCAGGCAACAGGGCTCATAATTGCGACCTGCCATGGAAACATATCCTCATATTCGAGTAGAACGGCCGTCGCGCCGAGCTTTGCAATCAGAGCTAGTGTCCTCTTGAGAAATGCCGGTCGAAGGGGTGCGCCTAGACTTCGAAGGCCATCAATGGTGCAAGACATTGACATCTACCAGCAAGTGTGATGTGAACTGTGTGCTCGTGTTTGGACGACTCTTCGTTACCTTTGAAATCGAGGTGGACGACGCGCTGCTTGATCGGCTGTACGTCAAAGCTCACGAAATGCGCCTGCCAGGGAGTGCGTAGGAGAGCCGAGATAAACGAAGAGATTACTTCATGAAGTTGACATGTGACGGTGGACAGCAGAAGGCCCGATATGCAGAGTAGATCGAGAACAACGACGTTCAATCGCATGAGTGAGACTGCTAAATGAGAGAAAGTGCGCAATGCGGAGGAAGGCTGCGTGGGGAGCGGCGACAGCGGCGGCGGCGCCGGACCAGTGAGCCGGAAGACGAGCGAAAGGGGAGGAGGAGAGAACGGAATGGCCAGCTGCGGGACAGGGACTGCAAAAAGAAGGAGTGGAGGATGCGTACGCGTCTGTGACTGCTCCGCCTCGTCTATCGCACCCTCGGGGCCGGCACAGCCGCACAGCGCACCCATTAAGAGACGCGCGCGCGCACACATGCACGCGCGCGCATAAAGACAGGCATCTTCTACCGCGTGGCATGCGTATTAGCCGCCCGCACAGTGTGCAAAGGGAGGGGGAGTGCGCACGCAGGTAGTCGATCGACGAAGAAGAATGAGAAGATGAGGAGGGGGAGAGGAGTTTCCTCCGCCCTGCTGATCAGTCCACCATCCCGTAGCGACATCACAACGCATCGTGACTGGCGGACGGTGCGAGCACACACGCAGGGGAGAAGATGTCTGAGAGCAGACGTTGGGTCGCGACGGCGCCGTCTCTCCCCTAAATACAAGGAAGCCCTGGCATCCCCGTCCGATCGTGCGATGCATTGTGCGACGAGACGGCTTCCTTCTTCCGCTTTCGTCTATGTGCCATCGGTCCGGTCGCTCTCGGTCACCGCACGCATCACGCACAAACACGACCCGTCCTCGTCGCCACTCTCCCCCTCTCTCATCACTGCTCCCTTCAGACCACCACCCGAACAACACAAATCGACAGCAACTACACACACAGAGAGACGCAGTCTACCAGCGTAAACCCTTTACATGCTGCCCATCAATCGATCGCCTCACGCCGCTAGAAAGATGGCAGTCGCCGACCAGTTCTGGTCGTGTCGAGAGAAGGAAACCCGAAACCATTGTCACACCTATCCTCCCCCGCCCAATCGATTCAACCGCGCCGAGTCACAAAGTCTCGTAGTTCGCACCTTGGCCGAGCGGGCTGGCCGCTCGACGGGGCCTGAGGCTGTTTTGGTAATCTTCGGAGCGCTGTTTGAGGGAACGTTGGTGTCGTCGCTGTGCTTGTTTACGATGCGTGTCGTGCTTTCCGTCAATTGCTCTCGATGAGGCGGTTTCGCTCGCGGGCCGAGAGACGCATTGACGTCATGGGTTGCACGCGCGTGAATGAGAAGATGAGCGAGCGCGGTCTCGCCACTGTGGCAGTGGGTCGAGAGAAGCAGGGGGCGCGACGCCTAGCCCTTTCCTTCCTTCCTTCCTTCCTGCCTGCTTCTGTCTTCTTATGGATGGCAGGCTGCATCGACGGACGAGCGGGATGGCAGCAGCAGCAGCCGCCGGCGCCAGATCGATTCTGCGGACGTGCTCTCGGGCATGGAGACGGCGCTGCTGCCGCTGCTGCGCGCCAAGGCCCCCTCCCTCCTTTCCTTCCGTCTCCTCCTTCCCCCCACTCGCTCGCTCTCTTCCTCTTGGGCGCCGCCAAATCGATGCCGGCTGGGCGGACTCGCGCACGCGCGGACTCCCACCTCACCCGTTCGGCGCCACCGCACTGCCACGGCGTCTCCCACTTTTTGACGCCGCCCCCAGCACGACTCGCCACGTTTCTGCCCACACTCAATCGCTCTCCCGGACCGACGACCACCAAACGTGCGTTGTTGTCGCCGATCCAAGTGCGTGTGTGTGCGCGCGCGACACACAGAACACTACCCTCTTCTTGTTTGTCTGTTAGTGAGCGCGTGCGCGAGCTCCGAGTTATTGATCGGACGGGTAGGCGCCGTCGACGGCCACCACCACCACCGCCACTCGCTCGCTCGCTCGCTCTGCGTGACTGGCCCCGGTCGTCTCCTTCTTCGTCTTGCGAAACCCCCTCTATCCGCGGCAGCAACAACCCCTCATCTTCTGGCGGATGCCGCTTCGTTCGCTCATCGCCCTCGTCCGTGCATCCGTAGCGCGGCCACCTCCTCCCTTTCCAACGAAATGAGTCCACGCGACCTCTTCTCCCTCATGCTATACACGCCCTTCGTTCATTTTCATTTCGGGTTTAATAAATGCGCACACGCTCGCTTCAGATAACTCCCTAGCCAGCTCGTCTTTCGTCATGGACAGCGGCTCTGCTCCGAGTGGGGACGCGAGTGGAGCTGCTGGTGGATCGCGTCCGGCCAACAAGCGTCTGCAGCAGACCCAGGCTCAGGTCGACGAGGTCGTGGGCATCATGAAGGTGCGTCTTGTCGGCCTATCGTCGGACGAATCGATGCGCTCAGGTCAACGTGGAGAAGGTTCTGGAGCGCGATCAGAAGCTGGCTCAACTCGACGACCGTGCCGATGCCCTGCAGGTGGGTGGTTCAGTTGCATATGGCGAACCGCACGACGTTGGCATTGTCAGGAGGGCGCCTCGCAGTTCGAGAAGTCGGCGGCCACCCTGAAGCGCAAGTACTGGTGGAAGAACGTCAAGATGCTGATCGTCATGGTGGCCATGTGAGCGACCCTATTCTGCCTTCTACCAATGATCGCGTCGTTTGCAGTTTGACCGTGCTCATCATCCTTCTCGTCATCTGGGCCGGCAAGTAATCCGGTGGAAGAAGAGGACGAGGCCGCGTGAGAAGAAGAAAATGAGGAGGAGACTGGCAGACACTCGATTGGTATGGTGAAGTGAGCAAGTGCTTGCACGTGACCACAGTCTGCGAGCGAGATATCCGTCCACCCTTTTCGCCTCTCTCGTCGCGCGTTTTCGCGTCGGTTCGAGTTGGAGAGATGTGTGTAGTACTGCGCAAAGATGATGATGATGATGAGTCCGAAAATCCACCCACTCACCCGCCTCACCCCGGCACGACATACATTTGAGCGCACACGCCATTTCATCGTCCTGTACATCGCGAAAGAGAGACACCGCCTCGCATCCGCCGACTTTCCGCCTCCCTCTCATCTTTGAATGATCCACCACCCTCTTGAACCACTCGCACTTACAAAAGACGACACATGGCTCCGGCATGTTGCGGTAGAGAGAGAGAGATGTGCGGTCTTATACTGGGATACACACACGTCTATGGCTTGATCACTCGGTCCTCCCCCGCCGCACCTGCTTGATTCCCCTTGCCCTATCTATTCGTCACACTACAACTAGCAGAGTTCTCGCGGCCGGCTCTCGCATTCCATCAGTCTCGGTCGGTAGGGCCAGCACATCCTCTCGCGGCAGAACGCTGACAAGATTATTGACGACAAAACAATCTAATGTGGTGAAGGGAGTCTAGACAAGGTGCGTCGGCTGGACACGTGAAGTCGAACTTCGTACCGGTTGTGCGTGCTTGTGTTTGTCCGCAGACGGAAAGAAAGGAAGGACCGTGTCGTCAGATGTCGGTTGACTGCACTCCCGTTTTTCGGGCTCGCCTGAAGCTACGACTGGCCGAGAAGAACGAGAAGGAGGACGCGCCCTCGGATGAGGAGCCGCGACGAGTGGAGACCTCGAAGGCCTACGCTGAGCTGTCGCTCGTCCTGCGACAGACTTCTAGCGACGCCCGCCAGCTGAGGAGGGTTCTGCTGGATGCGAGAGCTCACTATCTGGGATCGTCGATGCTACTAGCTCCGCATCTGTGGAACGAGCAAGAGCGGGAAGCGTTCGATGCGGACTCGGACAAGGCAGTCCACACGTTGAGTCGACCGATGAAATCCCAACCTTCAGGCTCTGGCCGGACTGGGGAAACAAGCCGAAGCCATGCTGAGCCGAATCTCTCACAGTCCGGAAGGACTGAAGGTCTCGGAAAAGAAGCACCTGAACGAGGCCTTGCGACTGTTGACCGTCAACATCGCCAACTCGAAACAGCTCCTGCAACGAATGCGGGCGTATCAATTGCGCTTCAGCCAACACTCTACAAGCGCCGCCCGACTCGAGGCATTGGTGGAAAAGAGGAGCTCTCCGCTTGGCCTTGCGAATCCAGCCGAGTCCTCACAGCCGCCCTCTCCAGTTCTACGTCACCGCAAGGTCGAATCATCTGCCGCCCAGAACGAGTGACTCTTGGAACGTTTGATAAAATCGAATTCCGTTACAGTCCACGAAATGAGTCGCGCGAGTCCCCTCGTCGGCAGGAAACAGCGACTCGAGGACAGCGTCGTACGAACGCAAATGATCTAGATAGCGGAGAGCACGGCGGAAACGTCGTCGACTCGGATACGGCCGTTGACTTTCCCGGAGTGGACAAGCAGCAGATCATGCGTGAAAACAAGAAGCTGTTGGAGCAGGCGCTCAAGGTATGCATTTCATACGATAGTTCCTTCAAATCACCTTCAGGTCGACAGCGATGTTCAAAAAATGGCGACGTTGTTACAAGAGATTAGTCGCATGCAGGACACGTTGGCCGACAAGGTAGTTCAGTTTTAACGCTTTAATGACATCGATGCCCCAGGTTATGGAGCAAGACGCCGATATCGAAGTGATTGCCGACGCAGCTCAGCAGACATCTCTGCACTTGTCCGAAGGAAACGAATGGATCCGATCGGCAATCACGCATTCAGCTAGCAGGTTTCCTTCCTACGATGTGCCAATTCCTGCCCGCCTCGTTTAGACGACTGATCGTACTCTTCGGTCTTATTGTGATCACTCTTGCGTTGCTCTTCATCGACTGGTACAAGCCCTGAGGGAGTTTGACGACGGCGGGTGCTATGCACAGCGATAAACCATTATGCAAAGTCTATGAAACTAGCGCGCATGAAAGTGTTGCCTGACCAAATACGATATTGTCGAAACGTATGCATGGGAGAAAGGCGCAGAGACAGAGAATGCTGCGACTCGCGACCTCGTTGCGACTTCGAGTCGTGCTGGCGCATCGGAATGCAATTGAGATTGCAACGACCAGCAGCAGCAGCAGCAGCAGATTAATAAAATTCAATCTGCTCGGCACACGATGCATTGCGACCACACCTTCTCTGCAAAAGAAAGGACGGGTTCGATTGACGCGAGCTGACAAAGTCACCGTGAAGGAGGTCGCTACGTCGAAGGTCGCGATCGACTGTTTCGACACGGACATGACATGCCTGTGGGTTGAGCATTCCGAATAGCGCCTAGAGTCGACCTAGGGAACTCGCGACTGCGTTGAAAGTGCCAGTGGACGAGGTACTGGAGGCGGCCGTCAAGTTGGAGTCACGATTTCTGGACGACCTCCAAGACGAGAACAAGGTGTTGGATCGCGCCCTACTGCTTCGCCTGGTTGCGTCGTTCGGCGGTCGGCCAAGATGGGTGTCGCGTCCTAGGAAGACGACCGCCGACAACGACGCGGATTGGGAGCCGAAACCTCAGTTGGCAACTCTCTACCACCGTGGGATCGAGTGCGTGGCGTGATTGCAGACCGCCGGCCCCGGACGAGAGGTGCGTGCGTCGTCCGCCGGTCGTCACCATCATGGGTCACGTGGATCACGGCAAGACCACACTGCTCGACTCGCTGCGAAAGTCGCGGTTGGCTGCCGCCGAGCACGGCGGCATCACCCAGCATATTGGCGCCTTCGAGGTCTCGCTCGGCGTCGGTCGCACCGTGACGTTTCTCGACACGCCCGGACACGCGGCGTTCGCGGCAATGCGCGAACGAGGCGCCCGCGCAACGGACCTAGTGGTCCTGGTCGTGGCGGCGGACGATGGCTGTCAGCCGCAGACCGTCCAATCCATCGGCTATGCACGCGAGGCCGGCGTCCCTCTGGTGGTGGCCATCAACAAGTGCGATCGACCGAATGCCGATCCGGAACGCGCGAAACGATCGTTGCTGCAACATGACGTGGTCGCCGAGGAGATGGGCGGCAACACGCAGTGCATCGAGATTTCGGCCCTCTACGGCAAGGGAATCGACACGCTCACGGTACGGCGACGACCTTTATGGAGTTCCTTGCTGTACGATGAGCCGATTTCCAGGAGGCGATCCTCACACAGGCCGAAGTGATGGACTTGCGCGCTCCGCACGACGGTCTGGTCGAAGGAGTGGTGATCGAATCGTCGGTTGCGGTTGGCGTCGGAAAGCTGTCGACGGTGATCGTGCAACGTGGCACTCTTCGAGCAAACGCCATCCTCGTGGCTGGCTCCTCTTGGACCAGGTACTAGTCGTGCATAGCGTGTCTGCTACAAGAGTTGTTCCCTGGCTCAAGGATTCGGACGATGACGGATGAAAACGGCAAGGTCGTCGCAGAGGCCACGCCCTCTCGAGCTGTTCGAGTGTCCGGCTGGAAGGATCAGCCACCGGCTCCGGGTGTTCGTTTCTTCGAGGTGGCCGACTTGAAGCTGGCCGAGAAGGCTGTCGCCACAAGACTAAGGCGAGAAATGCAACGCAAGGCCGAACAGGATTGGGCAAGTGTTCCTGGACTGTTTTGAGACGAGCCCCCACTTCAGGAGGCGACCGCGGCGGATAGAGAACGCAGCAGATCCCAGTACGAAGATGCTCGGAGGAAAATGCTCGAGGCGGGTCGACGCTACGGATCGACGCTTCGGAATGTTCTGCACAAGCAACATAAATTCATGGCACACGACCCGACGGCCGCCGACGTGACGCCACAACTGAACGTACGTATTCGCACAAGTATTCCAGGGGGGATGAGACGTTTAGCTGATACTGC
Source organism: Bunonema sp. RGD898 (assembly GCA_014805405.1). NCBI lineage: Eukaryota > Metazoa > Nematoda > Chromadorea > Rhabditida > Bunonematidae > Bunonema > Bunonema sp. RGD898. Next base: position 3,124 of record JACMII010000260.1, on the reverse strand, counting down.
GATCCGACGTCGAGGGCACTTTGGAGGCCATTGTTGGGGTGCTCGACACGTACGCGGATCCAGACGTCGTACTGCGTCTCGTCGACTGCGACGTGGGACCGCCGACAATGAACGATGTGCAACTTGCGCAAGAAGCCAACGGTTTCCCCGCTCTGGATTCGCTTCCCTTCCCAACGAGATCTTTTCAGCTCTGATACTTCTCTTCAACGTCAACGCCGGTGCCAACGTTCGTTCAGAGGCCGAGAAAGTCGGAATTCACGTTGAGACGTATCATGTCATCTATCGACTGATCGAGCGAATCAAGTCTGTCCCATATTTGTCCAACTCCATCGCCTCAATCAGGTCCGAGTTGACGTCACGACTTCCCGTTGTCAAAGAACTCGAACTCGTTGGCGAGGGTCGAGTACTGAAGGCATCATCGCTCTGTTGTGTTGCAAGGCTCAACGTCTTTCAGGAGTTTATGATCTCTGACCGTGGCCGGAAGCCGCACCCGATCGCTGGTTGTCTGGTCGAATGGGGCGAGTTCGCTCGAGGCTCGACGTTCCGCTTTCTGCGAGGCGCCGAAACGATCTACGAAGGACCAGTGGAATCGATGAAACGGGAAACAGAGGTAGGACAGGCAACTGACTGACTGACTGACTGATGGAATGGGACTTTCATTTAGACAGTAACCACGTCTGGAACAAACACCGAAGTCGGCATAGCACTGCACAACAAAGACGTTCGCTTCAAGCCTGACGACGTCGTCCAGGTGCTGGTTGAACGGTCCTTGACCAAAACGATTGCCTGGGATCCGGTCGGATTCTCCGACACTGTCTCCTCCACCACCACCACCACCACTACATCATCATCATCACACTAATAGGACAGGTGTTCGAGAATAAAGAGGAATTCTGACATAACCCGCCCCCCGTGCAATCGATTCGAGCGCGCGCTCGATTGTGAAACGCTACGTTGCTCTGTCACTCAAAACGACCTCGAGTAGACGGCATAATGTGTTGCGAATTTTTACTGTTTCTGATTAAAAGACGTCTCCCACGCTTGCAGGAATCATGGAAAACGTGGAGGACGAGAACTCGATGCAGGTTGAGGAGGAACCTCGTGATCCAGCTACGGCGCGCGAAGGTTACTCGTTGGTGTCAGTGAAGCTGATGATTTTCAGGAGAAGAGGAGGATGTGGATGATGGCGACGGTGGTAGTGCCGCTTGGGACGAGGATGTTGATGAGGTCGATTGGTGATTCGCAAATTTGGTGTATGACGGCGCTTTAGGATGATGACGAGTTGATGAACGACCCGGTGGTGGCGGACGGTCGTCGTCCTCCCGATCCCAGTCATGGTTTATTGTACTTCCCAAATTTTTATTCAAACCGCGCTGTCGCAGTCATTTTCCTGGACGCGGGTGTGGCTGCGGACGACACTGTGGATGGTCGCATTCAGCAGCCACCTCAACAAGCTCCGTCGGTTGTCGAGGATGAACGAGCGGTTGACCTGAACTACATGCTGAAGGTGTTCTGAACCACAAGTTTGCACGGAGCTCGCTGCAGACATTCCTTCCGAGCGCGTTGCAAAGTCGCCTTCTGTTTGTCGCCGAACGATGCCCTCCAATTCGCCAGCGAGCACTGCTCGCGCTCCTCAAGAAGATTGAACAGGTCGTCTCGCCATCTCATTGAATTGTTGGTGGCAACTAAACGCGCACGCATTCAGGAAGGCACGAACACCTCTGCCTACTTGGACGTACTACGACGACTGGAGTCGTTGCACACCAGCGGAGAGGTGCTGCTGGCAGCAGGCCCCGTTCCGATATATGCAAACATTGTGCAGATCGAATCGGTTCCCATGTGCAACACGATCTGGCTGTCGGAGACGAACGCTCGTCAAGCACAGCGACTGGACACGCTGATGGCCGAGCTGAAGAGGAACAAGGAGGAGGGCGTCAAGGTGTGACTCGCTCACGGCTTCGCACATTCCTCGTAGGAATCCACTCGTCGTGCGCTGGAGGCACTCTTCCAGCAGCATGTCGCCACGGGTCAACTCGGCGAGGCGTCTCGTCTGTACGGTCGTGGGCTTCGTGAAAATACCACTCAGCTGCAACACCTTCTCTCGGTTTGTCGTTTCTCCTGGCTCGCGCGCGCGCCACAAGCATCGATCTACCGCTTCAGATGCTCTCTGCCTGGCTGGAAGTGGTGGTCTGCGAGCAGCAATGGAGCAGAGCCGACCCGATCATCTCGCAGATCGAACGGGCCTGCCAGGACTTTGAGCAAAGCGAGTTGGCCGCCAAGGGCGGTCCCCAGCTGATGCGCGGCCATCCCTCGTCTTCGGCCGCCCGCGAAGCCACTCGTGCACACAAGGCACTGATGGCGCATCATCGGGCGCGCGCAAATGTCGTTCAAGCTCTACTGCACCTGTCGCGACCGGACTATCGGGCCGTCACCAACGCCCTTGTTCAGGTACGCAAACATGTGGACACGTGCTTGGCGCATGAATCGAGTCGACTCTCAGATCAATGCCGACGAACTGTGGGGCGTCGACGTCTTGGGCGGCGCCGAGCTCGCCGAACAGCCGCCTCGCTGGCTCGTTGGCGGTCGGGAATTGGCGCTCTACGTCTCGCTCTGTGGTCTCGCGTCGTTCACTCGAGACGAGATCGCTCAGTCTCTGCTGGGTCCGGACGCCGTTGTCAAGTACGTTTGTACCTTATTTTCAACGACACGAGGTGCAGGAAATTGCTCGAATGGGAGCCGCGCGTCGTGTCGCTGTTGGAAAACTACGTCCACTCTCAGTTTGGCGCATTCTTCGACAAGCTGGAAGAGGTTAAAACGATTGTAAGTTCTTGCTGTTCTCTCCTGACAACGTTGTTGTGGCTTAGGCGCAACTGGACATCTACCTCAGCGAGCATGTTCGCGCTCTGTGGGATCGAATCGTGGCTCGAGCCCAACTACTCTATCTGAAGCCGTTCGTCAGCTGTTCGCTCAATGAGATGGCCGTGCTCTTCCGAACCGACAAAAAGAAGGTAAACCACCATCGTTCCCATCGAACGACGGCAACTGTCAACTATCAGCTGGAAGACTCGCTTTGGAAACTTGCCGAATCTGGCGAAGTTTCTATTCAAATCGACTCGACGTCGGC
>JACMII010000259.1:0-21786 GCA_014805405.1 Bunonema sp. RGD898 | reverse complement strand
GGGCATTTTATGTACGTCCAACACGACGTGCGTTTGCAGGTTGCGGTGTGTCCGACGCAATCAGCTGTCGGACGATCAGGGAAATGGCGTTCTGTCCGACGTGCATCGACTACTGTGGCATCCAACTGTGGACTTTCTACTCTTCGCAGCTTCCAAGAGACTTATAGTGATTCATGGCTCAATGTTTCCTTCTCATACCCGCTTCAGATAGCCTGGGATGTGGAAAACGACGATGTCTTGTGGTCGCGCCAATTCTCGGCACCTCCATGTCCAGTGAACGCGTCCGTTGACGAAGCGGGAAGATGGCTGGCTCTCTCTGATTTTAAGACGAGCTCGATTTTGGTGCTGAACGCCAGGGACGGCGCTGATGCATTCAAGGTTCATCACACTGTCCGTAGAAAGCATACCTTTCCCTCCAGGTGGATTTGATATCGCCGCCTCTCGTGATGGCGTTTACCGAGGAATCCGCCCTATTGTCCATAGTCCGACCTAAGCGCAAGAAGCAGTGCGAGGTAGAGGCGCCACTCACCCTAGCTGGAATTCCAACGATTGCTTCAGGCGTTTGTACACAAGATTTCTACAAAGTCTGTTGAATCATCTAAGCTGTCTCAAGTTGACGTCAGCCGACATCTTCTCAACCCCGTTGCCGTGAACTTTGAGCAGAAGCTCGTCGGCATTGTCGACTCGGTAATCCCGTGAGTAGGTGCTTGCAAAGAGGTTTAGAAGCGACGATCACTATGTACATTGGACACACGTACGGGCGCAACCGTTCGGATCGCACAGTCCTGGGGTGGTTTGGTGAAATTGACGGCGACGATTCCAACGCGAGCCCTCGATCCCAGCATGCAAGAGGTGGGACGGAGTTCCGCATCTCGTCAACGACTCGCGACGTTTAGGTGCTTCGTGCGGCTTTGGTGTCTGTGGCTGAGAGCAAACCCGAGCCGGAGACCGTGATTCACTGGTGCTCGTCCGTGCATTCGAGCCCGGATCGTTCGTCTCCTGCGTGCGCAGCACCGGTTGCAGCACTCACGCTTCCGGAATGGAGGGCCGGCGTGCAACGTCCGCCCGTCAAGGCACTCTCGACACGATTGTGCGAATCACTCTCGACACTGCAGGCTGTCGTCCGACCGGGAGTGCCGCGCGCGACTCACAAGCCCGTGGCGCTGCACGACCGGAGAGCGGTCGCCGCGCTCCGAACGTTGGATCGGAAATTCCAGTTTCTCTCGGAGGTGACGAAACCCGACTACCGATCGCTGGACGAGCGTGATGACGCGGCCGACATCCTGCATCGACGGGCCATTCTTTCGGCGGCGGCGAACAGACTGAATCATGGTTGTTGTAACGCGATTGTTGTTCGCACAATGACGCCCCTGTGTTGTGCAGATGATTCATCGTCGTCTCGTAGCAGCAGTGCATCTACGTCCGGGGAATCTTGCTGCTCGGCGAACTCCCTCGTCGAGCCGGACACCAACGGCAAGGATGGGAACGGCGGTGGCGGAAATGCGGACGACGATCACGAGCGATTGAGACTTCACGCGGACTCGGGGTACACGGAGCCGCCGAACTGCGTCGCCGGTCGGGAGATAACGGTCTTGGTCAATGGGAGGAACGGAGAGGAGGAGGAGCATTCTACGAAAGAAATCATTGCGGTGGCGGCGGCCCCTCTCGCTTCCCTTTCGATGTCGGACATGGTCGTGCAGGACAGTCCGCAAACCGAGTGTGCACCTCAAGTGTGCACGCTGCAGCTGGAAGCCAAGGAATCGCACGAGACTGCACAGGAAACATGGACCACCACCACCACCACCACTACTACTACTACTACTACTACTACTGCTACTGGTGACAAGACGAGTCTCGTCTGCGAGCTAACCGTCGGCGAGCGACGAGAGGAAACACGCGCCGCCAAACCGAGTGTCGTCGAGTGGGTGTCCTGCGAGTCTCCCGAGCCGATCTCATTCGAAGTGAAACCACCTTTCCCCCCTCCCGAGCACCGCCAGCACGACGACAAGCCACCGACTCCGCCGCCGACAGAACGAGGCAAGCAATTATTGCACTTCGCTTCATTACTCGGATTGCAGCCGACTTTGTGGCATATCTATCGAGGAACGAACCCGTAGAGACGAGCGTTTCTGACGACCAGCAACGGGCTACCACGTGAGCATGACGACCTGTCGAAACCGCCACCACGCGACGGTGTTCAGGTCGTCGTCGTGCGTAGCGACGGACGCAGTTCTCGAGTCGGCCCTCCAGCTGATGGAGCGTCAGTTGCGCAGGCGAACGTCCCGTTGCGTCCAGCTCGAGCGACTCCTCGCTCTGCAACAGGTATGACCTTCGTTCGCACGTCTGTGATCGTTCCCCCTCTTTGTGTCCCCTCATCTGCAGTCTCTCGGCATGTGTCCGCCCATGTTCGTGCACCCTCATCCACGGGTCTAAGAATCAATGTATTCTCTCCTCTCACGTCGTCGTCGTCGTCGCCGTCCTCTTTCACATTCACTTCGGGCGACGCGTGCACACGGGACAGAACAAAGACCACGACTTTCCCTTTCAGGAGGACGTCGACTCGCTGCGTTTCGAAATTGGCTGGAAGGACAGACGCATCGCCTGTCTGCAGGAGCAGATTGCGACCATCGAGGCAGAGAACAAAAAGTTGCTGCATCAGAAGGGAAGCGGCGCTAATGCGCCGCCGCCGCCATGATCACATGCTCAGTTCAGTTGTCTTCTCATTCGAATGCACCACTCCCAAGACGCGCGCGCGTGTGAACACCAAATGAATTGGTCGATCTCTCTCTCCGCGCAAGTGGACGAGAGCACGCAAGCTGACAGATGGACGGCGTGCATGCTATTCAGCCGGCCACAGCGCTCGCGGTCGTACTGCTGGTGATTGTCGTCGTCGCTGTTGTTGTCGTCGTCGCGATGTGTCGGTGTTGCCACGTGACGGAGAGAGCCTCTCCTCGGCAGCGACTGATCTCTAGCATTGCTCGTCGCCACGCACACATGATCGGGCAGCGTCCTTCTGTCTCCTCCACCACCACGTCGTCGTCATCATCATCATGATCACTCTGTATGTGCACAACCAGTGAGTGTGTGGTGCCGTTCTACTGGAAAAGAAGGCGGAGAGCAACTGAAGGTGTGTGTCTGTGTACCAACTGACTGCAGCTGCCGAGTACTATGATGGTGGTGGTGGTGGTGGTAGTAGTAGCCATTATGCGTGTGCCGACTGAGATTGGCTGGCCGTGGTGGTGGTGGTAGTGCTGCTGCTGCTGCTGCTGCTGCTGCGGGGAGTAATCACAGAAGACGCGCGTGTTTGTGGGGCGTGTGATGGTTGTCTTGTCTGCTGTGCCAGGGAGTGCATCGAGTGTGACGAGAGGACGAGCGTGTGCGCATCTGCTGCTGCTGCTGCTGCGACTGAGCCAGACGAGATCGAGAGGGAGAGAGAGAGAGTGTGTGTGGTAACGATGGTGGTGGTAGTGGGTGTAGTGGTGATGTGCAGTCGCAGCGCCGACTCGAGGAGTTAGAGAGGGAGAGAGAGAGCATACACAACAGCATGCGAGTGCAGTCCACCGCGCGTACGCGCTAAATCTGTCTCCTCCTCCCATCCCTTCAAAGCGTCCGCGCCCCTATCCGCTCACCTCGACTCGACCACCCGTCACGCTCAACCGTTCATGTCGGCCATTTTGTTGCGGGCGTACTCGATCCGAAGTCCACCCCGATCGGCAGCTATCGCGCCCGCCTCAACTCCCCGCGATTCGACACCGTCAATTGGGAAGGGAAAGAGCGCACACACCTGTTGACCCTGCATTGCGTACATGGCCGTCGTGGCCTGTGCGACACTGCCAAATTCGACGAAGGCCACGGTCGAGCCGGCCTTGTTGTGGAGACGAACCCGTGCGCATCCCGCGAACGGCTTGAACGACGCTCGAACCTCATCCTCGGTGGCCGACGGCGCGAGATTCGCGACGAACAACGTCGAGCAACACTGCGCCGACGATTGCTGAGCGGCGGCCGCGGCTTGCAGTTGCACCAGCTGTGCCATCTGGGCTGCCTGCGAGACTCGATTTCCCTTCCTCGTCTCGCCCTCTTCGTTACCTGCAGTTGGAGCTGTGCGGACGGCAGCAAGGAGGCGCTGGACGCGGAGAGCAGAGCTGCCGCTGGAGTGGTCGGCAGGGCGAGCGACTGAAGTATCTGGGACTGCTGCTGAAGCGAATGCTGGTCTGCGATCAGTTGGGCGGCCGCCTGCTGCTCCACTAGCAGCTCGTGTTGCGCAGCCTGCAATGAGCGGATTAGGTCGGTGAAACGGGGCGACGGCGACGACGACGACAATAACAACGACCTGTGTGGCGGCCAACTGTTGTAGATAGACGGACTGCAGGCCGCCAAACGACGGAGGAGACGCCTTTGTGACCGGGGCCACGGCCAATCCTGAAAGCATGCAACGTGAAGCGAGCTTTGCGAACGGAAGATCAAATCAGAGAAGAACACGTTTTTGCACAATCGCACTCACCTGATACGCCGCCAGCGACGGGCGTGCTTCCAGCAGCCGGTTTTGCAACCTTGGTGTTGCTCTTTGCAAGCTCTAGCCTCAGCGTCTGTGCGCAATCCGGGTCAAATCGAACGCCCTGCAGCGCCTTTCGGGCTTCATCCGCCTCCTGTCTCGTGCAGAACGTGACGAACCCGACAGGTGATGTCTGCAAATGTACGGGCGGTGCAACCCAAAGCCATGGCAACACTGCGGCGACGGACCTGCTTCCCGTTTTTGGATGTCGCCCGGAGTAACGACGATTCGTAGCCGGCGTACGCTCGAAACAGCAAGTAGAGTTCCCTCGGCCGTGCGTCCATCGGCAGCCCGGAGACGAAGAGTGTTCGCACCTGGCTCTCCCTCATCCAACCGTCGCTGGAATTAGAGCATACCTGTGCAGACGGATCTTGCGGCGCGCCAGGAATAGACTCGAGCGACGAGGCAGCCGTCATTCTGGATCCTGCGCCCCCTCCCAGGCTGCTGCTTCCATTCTCGGACGGCAAAACGGCGGCGTACGCCAGCCTCTTGGCGTCGTCCATGCGCGTGCGCTTCCCTTCAAGAAGGAAGTCTTCTTTTGTTGTTGTTGTCGTCGTCGTTGACGAGAAAGTGACTGGCGCGCAAACGAGAGGGAAGCGAGATGAGGGAGAAAGTGAAAGGGAAAGAAGAAGAAGAAGAAGAAGAAGAGGGAGGTGGTGGTAGAGAGTGAGGAGGGGACGGGAAGAGAGCAGCGAGAACGGACGACATAGACATCACGATGGTGGTGTAGTGGTGGCGATGGTGGTGGTGGTCACGAGACGGTGCTAGTAGTGACGGTGCCGTACAAACTCGTTTGTGGGGCACGGACGGCGACGAAGACAGTCGTTGCTGCTGATGCCAAACGGAGAGACGTGCAGCCGGGAGCATGGAAAACACGAGAAACGGGGAATTGCAGTCGAGCTGCAGCGGTCGGTGAAAGTGACAGGGCAGTGTGCAATGGGCAGCAGCAGCAGCAGCAGCAGCGAATCTGCTAACGAGAGTGAGAGAGAGAGCGCGCGCGAGCGACATGGAGATGAGAGCAGACGGGCGAATTCTGTGGCGAGTGGGATTGGCGCCGCCACCGCCGCTTTCACTCCTGTTATTCTCCCCCTCTCACGTATCCGGCGATCATCGCGACGCGAGAGAGGCGGCGACGACCCCCAGCTACCATCGCGGCCGACTGGAATTATGTGAATGTAGAGAGTGAGAGTGAGCGAGCGAGTAACCACAGCCTAGACACACTACATCCGATGACAATGCCGCTCTTCCGCGTCGCAGCACTGCGCGCCGGTACACCGGCACAAAGCAGCAACAGTAAAACTGAAAGTGAATGGGGAGAGAGAGAAGGAGGAGGAGGAAGAGTTGAGCTGCGTTGAACCAGGAGCCAACTCCGCCATCGACCGGTCGAATTGGACGATGGCGGCAGATCGCGCACGCATCGCCCACACACGGCGGAAAGTGAATGCGGGCGAAGAGGAGAGGGAGGAGGAGGAGAGAAAGGCGAGTCGCACGGTTGCAGTGTGAGTGAGAGTGGTGTGTGGCGGCCGGGTTGTGTGTGTGTGTGTGCGAGAAAGAGAGGTGCGCTTCTGGCCACCGTGCAAACGACAGACCGAGAGGAGACACACACTGTTCACAATGCTGACACGCACACAGACACACACAGACAGACGGACGGACGGACGGACGGACGGACACTCGCCGCGACACGCCCCGACAACAGGCGTCACCGCAGCCGCGAGAAGTGGACGAGAGCGAGAGAGGGGGAAAGAGGAGGAGAGAGAGGACATGTGCGGATGAGGAGAAGAGGGAGAGAGGGAGGGGAAAGAGGCCGCCAGGTTGCTGGGCGACACACACACACACAGCCTCCATCTCTCCTCATCCACTCCTCCCCTTTTGGAAGACGGAGCGAGCGGGCGAGCGAGCGGCCGCCTCGATTATCCCGAGTAGCAAGAAGCACGACTAGCAGCCATATCGGGGGGCAACCACTTCCTTCTGTATCGATCCGACGAAGCAGGCGGGTAGCGGCCAGAAAGACTACTCCTCCCTCACCCCTTCTGACGTGTGAAAGGAGAGAGGGGGACACGTCTCCACGCGCACACAATCTACCACTTATGCACACACGTACGCACACACAACGGACAGATGAACGAGTTAAATGTGCGGAGAGAGAGACCGGGCAGGGAATCGATGAGGAGGAGTAGGGGGAATGTGGCCATAGGTGAGGTGAGAGAGAGAGAGGGAGGGAGGGAGGGAGGGAAGAGTCGGGTCCGTCTGTGTATGCGCGCACAACAAGGGGAAGACGGGAGGGACGACGACCTCCAGAACGAGGGAGACCGCGCCAAGGCCACGCACACGCACACGGACACATCTCGCATGCATTGGCACAGGACGACGACGATGCTGCTGCTGCTGCAGGACGGAGGAGAGAGAGAGACATCCTCAGACGCGATGATGAGGGGAGGAGAGATGGCCTTCCGCATGCATGCGCACCACTCGAACTGCATTCACTAACTAACGCGCATGCGCCGCCGCCGCCGCTGTACACATGACCAATGAAAATGGAAACGAAGACAAGGAAGAGAGGAGGAACAAGTTGGCGTATGCAGCAGCGATCGAGGCGACCACCGATTGGGGGTACGACAGGCACACGGCAGCATGGAAGCAGAGGATTAGCTCTTTGTCGACAGTGGTGCAGCTCCGATAGCACGACGCCCGGTCCTGCGTCGCTACTTCTCTCCCCCCCCTCGTGCCATCGGTCGCAATCATGCACAACAACGGAGAGAGAGAGGAAAGTGCACACACAAGACGGGAATGCGTACAGCATGCAAATGTGTGGAGAGCTTCGTCGGCATGTGCACGCGACGGCGTGTTGTTCCAGTGCGGGGGCTGGAACGTCATCGCGATTTCGTGCCATCGTCTTTATTCGGCGTCGACCTATCGTCCACGTGCCGATCACGTTCCCGATAGTGGTTCGACGTGTTGGAGAAGAGTGGCATTCGTGCTAGCGCATCGCTGTCGTCATTGTGACGGCGGCGGCGGTGGTGGTGTGCCCTCTCTCTCACTCATGTGACTCGCTGGTCGGCAGTGGACGACTGGACACAGGGTCGACGTTCTCTGCTTCCTGTCTACCTGCCTGCCTGCGTGTATGAGTACGCGCGCGCGCGTTGTTTTCGCCCTCTGTTCATTCTTGCTGGCGCTGTGCGCGCGACGTAACACTTGCGTCTCTTCTTCCTTTTGACCCCCTCCCCTCTGAGCGAGCGAGCGAGCGAGACCGGTAGTGCCTGTCCCGCACGACCCTTCTTTCTTCATTTTTCGCGCGCGCGCACTCGCTCACTCGCTCGTTCATCGCTTTTCCTATCACCGACCACGTCGACCGACCGTGTATCTGTCCCGCTTCGCTCAAACGTTTATCTCGTCCGTTCCGATTGCAGTAGCAATCTAAGATGCGGGTTGCGAGCGGAGTGGTTTGCACGACGGCCGTCGCGGTCGTCACTGGCGTACGGGCCAGTTCGGGCGCACTTCGCGGCGCACTACCCTCGCAATCTCAACATCATACGCATCGACGTGAGCTCCGTACCACCGCTCCGCATCGACTGGCTGCCACCACCGATGGTCGGCCCTTTCATTTCACACATTTACACCAATCACCTGACTCTAGGCGGCTCGAAAGACTCGGATTCGTCCCGGAATCTGCCAGTCTGCAAGGATTGCGGTGGTCCCCTCAAACCGACGCCCACGTTGACGCGTAATTTCCCAGTTTCATCGTGGATTTCGCTTCGTGTTTAGCCTCGCTGCGCTACTTGCACTGCGAGTCATGCCACAAATTGTACACACCGCTGCTGACCGACGATTCGGCTCGACAAAACGGCACTCGCTCCGAGGTCCGACGATCTCCGCCTTATCCGAAACAGGTTCTCGCGAGCGTTCGCTGTCCGCACTCACTTGCGCGTTTAGATTTCCGACTACCTGGATCGATTCGTGGTCGGTCAGGATCGAGCGAAGAGATCGCTGGCCGTAGGAGTCTATCAGCACTATCGTCGCCTTGAGCACAATGCCGAGAGCGGAGCGCTCTCGATTCATCAGCAGAGAAGTTCTGGCCAACAGGTACGATCGAATGAGATGTACATGCAGCGTATGACGTCATCCTAGAATGGAATGGCACAGACTCCGGCCGGCGTGTTCTCGCCATCCTCTCAATCGGACGTGCTTCTCGTGCAAGGCATGGGAGACACGCTTCGAGTGGCGGGTCCCACTCCGCCGGCCGTGCAGGATGCGCGATTCGTGTCGCAGGCCTACGTGGCGCAGCAGAGCTCGCAGCCTGCGTTCAGCGGAACCGCCCAGCTTCGAGCGCCCACATTCCGCGCACTCCCGGAGCGTGAGCCGGCCGTTCGGCTGGAGAAGAGCAACGTCCTCTTGATTGGGCCCAGCGGAGGTACCTGCTTGTGCGCAATGTTTGCCAACGGTAATGGGGGAGGATTGCAGTCGGCAAGACCTATCTCACTCAAACCCTGGCCCGCGTCCTCGACGTCCCCATCGCCATGTGCGACTGCACCTCTCTCACCCAGGTGCCCGTTACGCTCTCTCGCATCTCGCACACCGAGCGACTTTGCAGGCTGGCTACGTGGGCGAGGACGTCGAGTCGGTGATACAGAAGCTCGTGCAGAACGCTGGCGGGAATCCCGAACGGTCGGGTGGATTCGTGATAGGGCTCGACGGGACGGAGTGAATTGCAGCGCTCAGCAGGGCATCGTCTTCCTGGACGAGGTGGACAAGATTGCGGCGACGGCGGCCGGCGAAGGACACGCCTTCCGGGATGTGGGCGGAGAGGGAGTGCAACACGCCCTACTGAAACTGGTCGAAGGGACGGTTGTCTCGGTCAAGTCCGGCAAAAAGACCCTGTCGCAACAGCCCGAGATGGTCCAGGTGCGTGACAGTCCCCTTCCGTCCGCCGTCCCACAACCACAACCACCATCGATAGGTTGATACGTCGGACGTGCTGTTCATTGCGTCGGGCGCCTTCTCGGCACTGGACAAGATTGTGGGTCGTCGCTTGGACAGGAAGGTCCTCGGGTTCGGCTCCACGTCGGGAGAAAAACGTGTGCTGGCTGACGATGCGGAAAGCGAGGCGGCCCGGAAGAAGGATGCCCTGCTCGCTCAAGCCGACCAGGTCTGCGTCGTCGTTTCCACCTCCACCACATTTCACAGGGCGACCTGATTTCGTTCGGAATCGTCCCGGAGCTGGTTGGACGCTTCCCAGTGATCGTGCCCTTCCACTCCTTCGACCTCCAGGTGAGCGGCGAACGGGACGCCATCTAGTCTAGTCTGCAGGGTTTGGTCCGTGTGCTGACGGAGCCGCAGAACTCGCTGCTCGCCCAGCTGAAGCTGCAGTTCGCGATCGACAACGTCGATCTGTCGTTCTCGGCGGAAGCACTTGAGGAGGTCGCTCGGCAGGCGCTCGAGAGAAAGACGGGCGCACGCGCACTGCGCTCCATCCTGGAGAGCGTGCTCATGGACGCCAAGTACCAGGTGCCGGGCAGTGACGTCGAAGCGGTGCACGTCACTCGCGGATGCATTCTCGGATCCGAGACCTACCACATGACGAGGAAGGCCGCCGACGAGTCTGAGCATCACGAGCGTCCTCCCGTGGTTGCGACCGCCTCGGCCAAAGGCGTCTAGACATGCACGATCCGCCGTCTCCCCCCGCATCGAGATCGCGCTCCCCGCCGCTGGGTTCCCACACTTCGTGTTCTTCGTCTCTTTCCGCGTGCACACACACTACTGGGATTGTTCGTGTAACCATGTACATTGCTGTGAACGCCGCACGTACAGCGACAGCACATAGTCAACCCGGACAGAAAAAGCGATGAAACCGTCATCCAATCCGCGTGGCAGCACTCGTTCTTCTCTTCCCCTTCATTCATGGGGATCTCTACAATGTGTGCCGAAGACGGTTGTTGTGCGCTAGGCACGCTGACGGGCTAGAAGAGCAGGAAGTGCGCGCGCGCATGGTCGACTCCCTCTTCTACTGGTTCGTCTTCTTGATCTGAAAGACGGACGACGATGATGATGAATGCAACTGCAATCGTCCGCGCTCACCTGGTAGTGGACGATGGCGAACGGCGCCCAGAAGCCGACACCGAGGAAGGCGACCGCCTTCACCACGAAGGCCCACTTGTTGTGCACGAGGAAGGGAAGACGCTACACACGCATGCGAGACAATGACGTTTGGCCTAGCAATTGAGAGAGGGTACCGCGGCGGCGTATCCGTCGTGAACGAACGAGGTCGGCGTCTGAGGTAGCCACTTCTCCACGTGATGTCCGCCACCGTGGCCGCCGCCGTGGGCGTTGCGACGCGACATCACACGCATCGCCTTCAGAGTCAGTGACAGAGACTTCATTGTCCTGAAAAGGGACACCGATTTGCAATGCCATCGCAGGACGAGAATGCACAGGCGCCACATTATTATTGAGGGAAAAAGAGAGGGAACGGAGGACATGCTAGCAACAGCGGCGTCGTCGAATCACAATCAGCTCCGGCGAGAAGCAGAGACGTGCACCCACTGTGCGTCACGTAAAACGCAGACGATGAACGCACGAATCGACGCGGCAAGGAGTGATATGGGAGGGAGAGCATTGTTTCACGATTGCGGACGTCGACATGAGCTGGTCCTTGTCGGCAGAGGACATTGCACAGGCCGAGCGACGACTCCTCCGACTCGGCATTCAATGCACGCCGCTAGTGCACTCCAGTCAACTTGACCAACTGATCGGATGCACCATCTACTTCAAGGTTTCCCACTCTCGCAATTGACGGACAGACGAACGGACTGCAGGCGGAGAACCTCCAGAAGACGGGGTCGTTCAAGGCGCGAGGCGCGGCCAATGCGGCCTCCTTCTACGCGAAGAGCGCACAAGTCAAGGGACTGGTTCGTTCCGCGTTCGACTTCTTTCAGACTCGTGCGCAACAGGTGACGCACAGTTCGGGGAATCACGGCCAGGCTCTGGCCTGGGCGGCACGTCAATGCGGACTGGCGTGTTGTGTCGTGACGCCGAAGAATACGCCCGCCGCAAAGACGCTTCCCATCCAGGCGTACGGCGCACAGCTGAGATCGTGCGAACCGACCGTGAAGAGCCGGTACGGTCTGCTATGCGTGGCCGCCTAACTACGACAATGCCTTCTCTCTGTGCAGGGAGGAGGAATGCGTAAAAGTGAAGGAGGAGCTGGGCTACGTGTACGTGTCCCCGTTCGATAACCCGCTCGTGGTTGCGGGACAGTCGACCGTCGGCCGGGAGCTCTTGCGTCAGTTCATCGAGACGGTCGGTGCAATGTGAGCGGACGGCGAGACGGCGTCCCTTGCTCTGCAGCACCCGTCGCACGAGGAGCCGGACGCGGTGTTCGTGTCGATCGGCGGCGGCGGACTGGCGGCCGGCGTTGCGACCGCTCTCCGATACGCCGGCGCCAAGACCAAGCTCTTCCTGTGCGAGCCGGAGGGGAAGCAGCTGAAGCGGCAGCTCGTGCACGAGGCCCTCGACGAGCCGGAGCGCGACGTTGTGGTTGCTCGTTGATCTTGCCCGTTCGTACCCCATCACTAATCCCTGTCGCGCAGCTGACAATGGCGGACGGCATTCGGGTGCGTCACGTCGGCAACACGAACCGAACTCTGCTGCTGGATGTCTGCTCTCCGGAGGACTCGGTCGTCACCGTTGTACGTTCGCCTAATCATCACCACCACCGTCATGCGCTGTTACTATGTTGCAGAGCGAGTCGGAGATCGAGGAGGCGATGCACTTGATCTGGACGTACACCAAGGTAATAGGGGAGATGATTATCATCAACTGATAATGGTCAACAGCAACTGGCCGAGCCATCGTCCGGCGTCCCGCTGGCTGCACTTCGCAAAGTGATGAGCGCTGATAAGGTGAGAGAGCGTCGTATTTGTTGTAGTGGTAGTATGGTATTCGTGCTTGTAATCATCATCATGCGGCGATACAGAACCGGTCCGGCGCGCGGATTCGCCACGCCGTCGTGGTGCTGTGCGGCGGCAACGTGGACGTCGCCATGCGAAAGTGAACACACACACAAGCACGCCGGAAGGCACACTTCCTTCTCCTCTCGCTTCCTGGCCGTCCGGCAGACAGGCAGCATAGAAAGATGGACCGTTGATAGCTATGCGCTCTCGTCTCTCTCTGTCACGCGATGACTCTACCGTAGAGGAAGAGATGTGTGATGATGGTGATGGCGAGCTGGTTAGTGGCCGATAGCAATCGTCGACGTTGTGTACGGCTGCATGTTCGCTCCTCAACAACAAGTCGACCGGTTGTGGACGAGCAGCAGCAGTTCGCCTATTAGAGGCGGCGCGCTCTCATGACGTGCGAGTGTGGAAGAATGAGTGATCAGTGCTCGATTGAGTCGCCTTCGGTGAGAGAGGGAGGGAGGAGGAGGGATAATGCCGAGGGATGCGCGCCACCCTTCATAACCACCACCTATCTGCATGTCAGTGTGGGGGATTGTTGCTGAAAGAGAAAGAAGAGGAGAGAGAGAGAGAGAAGCTCGCGCCGCCCGCTTCGATTGGATTTGTGCTGCAAGAGTGCGAACGAACGTGTGCTCACGAGAAGAGCAGTTTCTCGTCTTCCCCCGTCTTGTGGGCGAGCAAGTGTGCATGTCTCGACGATGATAGTGGTGGCGGTGGCGGTGGCGGCGCGCGTGTCTTCATCTTCATCTCCGTCTTCTCGTGACTGCATGTGTCCCCCTCTTGCTTCTTCTCTTGTTCTCTTCTTCCCTTCTACTTCTCCTTCCCTCTCCCGCTCGGCGGTCAGCTGTGTCTCGTGTCGTCGTTGTCGTCGTCGTCGTCCTCCTCCTCCCCCATTCCCTGTCTCTTCCTCTCTCTGTCTTCAGTCACCATCATAAAGCAACGGAAGTTTCAGTAGTAGGAAGAGATGACGAGCTCGTCGGGTACCTGTTGTCAGCAGTATCGCATCCTGGTGGTGGCTGTTGCCTTTCTAGCCATGCTGGCACTGTCGTCCAATGTCAACGTCATATCGTTCACGTTTATCTGCATGTCCGCCAACCAAACCCGTTCGCAGGTCGAGCCGATCCACTTCTCACAGGTCTCTTTCTTGTTGTCTTCCCTCCCCATTCCATCCATTCACTTGCTTCTCAGATGGACCGTTCGTTGATTCTGTGGGCGAGCGCGACCGGCACACTGCTAGCCGTGTTTCCACTCAACTATCTCTATATCAAATTCGGCGCACGTTGGGTGCTCTTCGGTGCGGGCATGCTGTCGGCGGTCAGCACGGCCTCCATTCCCTTAGCCGTTCACCATAACTTCTACTTGCTGCTCTTCCTCCGTCTCCTCCAGGTCCTCTCCTTCGTGTGCACTCATCATCATCATAGTTTCCGTACAGGGCATCGGTTATGCGGCCGACTTTGCAGCCGTCGGCGTGGTGGTCTCTCGCTGGGTTCCATTGTCAGAGGTGAGTGTGCGTTAGTTCACTCTCTGTCATCCAGGTGGGCCTATCAATCGGCGTGCTCACTTCCTTCTCGCCCATGTCGACGGTCGTCTCGAACCCGCTCTCCGGATGGGTACACATCTCTGTGCACTTTCCAAGTCACTCACTAATCAGCTGTGCGACTCTGACTATGGCTGGCCGTCCGCCTTCCTGCTGCACGGCCTCGCGACCACTGCGATCATGTTGGCGTGGGTTCTGATTTACAACGACGATCCGCATCTGCATCGAGCCGTGAGTGATGTTCACTGCTCGCAGGCCGAACCCCCGATCGTTTGCAGGTCGGCAAACGCGAGGTGGAGCGCATCTACAAGGACAAGACCGAGCAGCACATCCGACGCGACGACTTCGTTCCCTATCTGGTGCGTGGGAGAGAAATGGAATGCACGATGCGCGCATGAGTAGGCGATAGTCCGGGACCCCGTCACGCAAGTCGTCTGGATTAATGCCGCTATGGAGATCTTCTCGGGACAGCTGCTCGCCATCTACGGACCACTCTACTTCAAGGCTAGTCTCATATCGACGCGTTCTAGTGTGAAGGAGGAGACTGCGTACAGTCGGTGCTCGGCTACGACAACCGACTGACGGGACTGTTGACCGCCGTTCCGATGATGTGCCACATGCCGTGCAAGATCACCTCGGGCATCCTGTCGGATCGTCTTCCCTTCAAGGAAGTCACCAAGATGCGCTGCTTCAACACGATTGCGCTCGGCATGGCCGGCCTCTCGTACATCGCCATCTCGTTCGTCTGGCTCAGCTGGCAGGCTGTCTTCTGTGCGGCTCTCGTGCTCGCATGCATGGGCGCCAATGCGGGCGGGTTCTACAAATGCGCCACGATCACATCACGGTCGGTCCGGGAGAGGGAGACGGACACGATTCGGCGAGGATTCATAATCGTACACGTTCAGACAGTACGCGCATTTCGTGCTTGCGAACGTCCAACTCACCAAGTGCATTCAACTGTTCGTGGGACCCGCCATCGTAATCAAACTTTTTCTCCCCCCTCTTTGTTCATAGTTGTAATGTCGGCGGTAGGTTACGATGGTGGTTCGAGACGACACGAGTCGTATGCAGTGGGCGATCGTGTTGGTGGGACACGGCGTCGCAATGATATTGGTTGGTGGACCGCCGGTCGGACACAACCTCTTGTTAACACATGACAACTTCCAGTCGAACCTGCTCTTCTGCCTGGTCTGCTCGGCCGAGCCGCGCCCCTACACCAGTCTAACTCGAGACACTCCCACCCTGGCCGAAGTTAGGGAGGCTGTCGTGCGCAAGCTCAGCCGGAAGGAAAGCAATCATAAGACATCCGAACAATCGGGCGTCACACAAATCAGGATTTCCGCACCACATCACTCGTCCACAAATGTCTAGACGCCACCAGAGCACGTACGTACGTACGTGCGTGCGTGCGTGCGTGCGTGCGTGCATGTTGTGTATTCTCATCCTCTTGCTGATGGAATATGTGATGGCGAGAATGAGTGTCGTGTTGTCGAGGCATGTCAGACGCCGGTGTCGCCGCTGTAATAAATGGTGAAGATGAGCGCCAATGCAAGGGGAAGAAGCATCGAGATCATGGACGATGATGGCCGGATTGCAGGGTTACAGAGTCTGGTGTTACAGCAGCACTGCTTCACGTCTTCCGACGCCCAATCACAGCCGGACTTCTGAATCTATCATGAATTCGTGCGCATCTGCAACCGCACCGTGCAGTTCTTGTAGAGCGAGAATGGATTTGAGAAGGCCATATCGACGGCGCAGCCGTACATGACCACGGAGCTATAGTGGAACATGCCCTCGTCTGAAAGTCACTGTGATTGGAAAGCCAGTTGCGCGAACTGGTCTGCTTCTCGATCTTGACGCAGAAAGGCAGCAGATCCGGCACGCTGTCGCAGTTCACGGGCTCGAGCGGATGTGTCGACACATTGGTGCCGTCCACTTCAGTCCAACCGCCAAAGTAGCAGTCGAGCGAGTTCGCCTTCCCTCCGAATAGAATCAGCAGCAGCAACAGCAGGTAATAGCTGGGGCGAAAAGTGAGAAGAGGGCGCATGGATTCCAAGAGTGTGTGTTGCAGTCTGGCAGCAGCCCGATTCAGTCAGCAACGGCAACAGCCGCGTGCTGGCCGGTGCGGTGATAAAGGAGAGGCCCCGAAATGAGTGTCATATAACTGAAGATGGGTGCATGCTGGTTGCAGCCGGAATTCCTTACTGCCGCTGCTGCTCTTGTTGTTGCAGGCTGTATTGCAAGGGGGGGGCTGGGGAAGGGGATGGGGTGTTCTGTTTGCGCGAAGGTGGGACTGCTGCTGCCTCTGCCTCAGCCGCCCCTCCGGTCGTGGTCAAACAGAGCCGCGCGTCCCCGTCTAGCTGCGCCTTCTCTCTCTCCCTCTCTCCCCGCCGTCCTCCTGCCGCGCTGACTGACTGCAGTGGAATCGATCGATCCGCGGCATCTTTACTTCTCCTGCCGCTCTCCCCCCTTCCCTTCACCTGTAGGCCCGCGCTCTGAGTCATCGGGCAGGCCTGGCGATTCCCGTCTCTCGTCCGTCGTCCAGCTGTTGTCAGCACTCGCTGTGGAGGAGACCGAAGTAGTTGGCAGTGTTGTTGCGGCGTGTGTACATAGGGAGGTCTTGTGCTGCTGCTGCTGCCCGCCGTCGTCGTCGTCGTCGTCTCTCGTCTCGGCGCGCACACAACCTGCTGCTGCTGCGGATGTCTCTGTCCCTTGCCTTGGCGTTGCACTGTACGAGAGAGTGTGAGAGACGAACAGTCAATCGGTTGCCTATTTCTTTTGAGGTGCACCCCTTTCTCTATAGTTGCCGACGCTCTGATGACTCGTACTATGTGTGGGTGGCCTGTCCCTTCCCTCCTTTCCCTCTTCCTGCCGAGAGCACATGACTCATCGAGGAGGAAGGCCAAAGCGAGACGTCCTCCTCGCCTCAGATAGGCTGCTCCGCTGCTGATAGGCGGTCGCCAGCACGGGCCTGCTGCTGCTGCTGTTGCTGCTGCTACTGCCCGACACCAACCATTGATCGATGTCCTCCATTCCCTCCTCCCATCCCTCCTCACTCCGTCTCGTCCGTAGTGACAGTGCTAAAGGAGTCCACTTTCAGAACAGCGCGCAGCCATCACATCATGAGCAGGACAACGGTCGCCGCACTCGTGGTGGTCGTGCTCGCCGGAGTCGGTTCGTGAAAACTGTGCTCTCTGTTTCGAACTTCGACAAACGTGCAGTGTACTTCGCGGACGCGCAAGGCCTCAACGACCCGATCACGCAGTACATCGAAGGGAGACTCGGCAATCGACGCATCTTCTGGTGCCCGTCCGGATACGGCTACCTGGCATTCTGTCCGCAGCCGACCGACTGGGACAACTACAACTGGTAGCGCGCACATCCTCTCCGTCTGTGAGGAACACCGGCTCCCCTAGGTGCTGCACGTTCCCGTATCTCGGATCCTGGAAGCCGTCGTGCTGCCCGTTCGCGATCCCGACCGGCGCCGTAGTGGCCATCATCATTGCGTGCATCATGCTGCTGGCTCTACTCATCGCACTGTCCTGTTGGTGCTGCTACTGCTGCCCGCTCTACAAGCAGCTCTATGAGTACGACGAGAAGTACGACGGGAGGACGTAGACTGCGCCACACACTACACTATCGTCTCGCTTTCTCCTCTACCGGTTCTACTTCCTCGCTCCACCACCTTCCATCCAACACCAAGTAGATCAGCCCCGTCATGAAACGACTACTACCACTACTACAGCCACCATCAGCAACATCGCACAAATTGGTCTCAGGTCCAGTGTCTTCTTCTCGTTACAGAACCAGAGCACGACTGCCCGCCACTTCAACGCGACACAGAATAAGCCCGACTCCCATGCAAATTCCCATCCACAATGATCGATCAGTTGCACCCGCCGCATGACACATCATCATCGCCACCACCACCGACTTCCCATCCTAACGTGATCACGTTCTCTCTCTCCCACTGGCAGTACACGACAGGCAGCCACTACACAAATAATTATGGACGAGACCGAATGCGACCCTGGCTGCCGGCTCGCTCCGCACTAAAACCACCGACAAGATGATGAGAGAGACAGTCTCTTTCTCTTATGAAGGAGTTGCTCAGAGTGAGAGAGGGAGGAGGAAAAAAGGCAATGCCCGCTGGTCCCGTGCTTCCATTGATGGATCGTCGAGTCGACGGTGCGCGCACATTCAAAATATGACCGCAGGAAATCGTCGAGAAAGGACGGAGACAGGGGATGGTCGAAAGAAGCGCACACCCACCGCGAACAGTCCACCGCTCTAGTCGGGTGCAAGCGAGTTTGAGTCGACGGCCCGAGAAAGAGAAATCCGTCCGTGAGTTCAGATGAAGCGAGGCGCCGCCGAGAATGGCGACAACCCGGTCGCCGGTGGATATGCGGTGGATGCGAAGAGGATGATGCTGCAACCCGGAGCCATCTATCCCATGGTCGGTACTCTTGCGGTGTTGTCGCTCCAAGGGAATAGGCACATTTCCAGGCTGGTCCGGTTCAGCCGAATGTCCTCATGAACGCGCCGACGCCGCCGATCCAGCTGAATATGCACTACTACACATACAATCAGGTGTCGCTCAGCATCGTCGTCGTGTTCACCTAATCATTCATTGCATTTCTGCAGATGATGTTTGACCCGTCGACGGCCGCGAATATGCCGCTCCTTCCGCCGACCATTCCAGTCGGATACAACGGTCATCTACATCCGTTCCACCCCGCTCAACATCCACCTCATCCACTGATGATGCCGCAACAGCAGCAGCAGCAGCAACATCATCATTACGGACAACCGTTCATGTTCGGATCAGTTCCCGTGGGCAATCAACCTGGCAGCACGGTCTTGTCTTCCTCGCAGCTGGAAGCAGGAATGTTGCCGGGCTGCACCCCTGAAGCGGCTTCAATATTCGGTCGAGCCATTGCGAACACGTCTCCAACTGCAATGGTTGCGGCGGCCGCACTCGCCGAGATGAGTGCCGAGACGAATGCTGCCACACCCGCCTACTTTCATCCGTCCATCCCCAAGAACGACGCCCAGACCGCCACCACACTCAGCGGCAACTCGGAGCAACGGCTCGACCAGACCTCCACCGATTCGATCGGAAACGATGACTCCGGATTCGAGTCGCCACCCATCTCGAATCCGCAGTCACACGAGTCCGTGCAATACACGGAGGAGGACGAGGGCGCCGAAGACGAGAATGGTGACGACGATGATGCCGAGTGGCTTGCTCCTGATCAGGTGGGCATCTCCGTCATGTCATAAGACAGACGTTCGAGTAGGACGAGGAGCAGGACGTGTCGAGGCTACGGCAGCCGAAGAAGACACGGCGAGCGGAGGACGATGAGGAACGGCGGCAAAACACGGCGGCCGTTGCTCGTAGAAGAGGTTCTCGCAACAAGATCTTCAGCGCCGTCGTGTCCGCCGCTCGCGGTCTCCTCTCTCTTGTTCTCGCAGACAATCGCTCGATTTAAGATGAGGATGTACCGCCCCAATCGACGCTGCGACTTCCCGCTGCCGAACATGATCGTCTGATTCGAATGCTCGGAGTGAATGGTCGGTTGATGCAGAGCGGCCGCCACGATAACAATCTCCATGCCTACAGGCAGACGTGGCGTCTACACGGACGGACCGTGGGTGTTCGAGATCTGCGGTCGACTCTGTATCGCGGGCATCAAGCTCGAGAACTACTACGTGTCGGTGGCCGAGTTGAAGCGACGAACCAATCCGCCCGAGATGCTACCGTCCTCCACTCTGGCTGCCGTCCTACGAGTGTATGTTGGCTTCTGTACCTACCGTACGCAGGCTTCGTTCTCTAATGAGAACGAAGCCTGCGGCAATGACACCCCCGGTCACTCAACTCTGTATGTAGGTCGAAGACGGCGAAGGCCGGCGACAAACTACGAAGACTGCTCGAGCAGCACAACATTCAGTCGGCGGTACAGCAACGACGAACCAAGCCGGCGACCGTCTTCACGGCACTCACCGAAGGTGACAGACGATGCGATGCAAAGAGAGGGGAACCAGAAGAGAAAGTGCAGGCGAAGCGTTGCGTCTGGCGGCCGACTACCTGAGTCTGGTGGACAACCATCTTCCGTTCCGACAGATCGCGCGCGCAATCGGCGACGATCTCTGGTCCAGGAACGCGAACATGCTACCGACGTTCGTGCACGACATCTCGGCCGGACTGCAATGGTTGCGATCGCTGCATTCCGACGTGCTCGCACACGTGCCCACCTCCCTGCTCCACTTCGAGCCGCATCCGTCTCGGTTCGGCCAACTCCAGGGACGGATGGAGGTCTTCTCGGCGGTACACTTACCCTGGTGCGCAACAAAAGATCTCCATCCTTCAGCTGACACACGGCTTCGGTCCGTACCTGCTCGAGCACTCGATCGTCTTCGTGATGCGAGCCCTTGAGATGATCGCCGCCCGGATGTGTCATCGGCTCGGAGTGGTACCGCTGTTGTTGATGGTACGATTTGAAAAGTATGACCACAACTTCAGGGTGCCGGTCTGGTGCCGCAGTTCGCGCTGGACAGCACGAATCCGGACAAGGACGCGGGTCTGAACCAACAGCAGATCGTCGTCAGTCGACCGGACGACACGGAGGTCTTTCGAGAAGTGACGTGCCGACTCGGTGTGCAGTCCACACATACCGGATATCCCGTTACGCTCGGCGAAATACGGTACGCGCATTCCGACTCCTGTCCAATCACCCCGCACCATTGCAGTCGACGGACCTCCACACCCGAGGAACTGAACGCGTCCACGGTGGCGGCCTACATTCGAATGTCTGTCTTTCGGGGGGTGGGGAGGTAAACGAATGCAAACATTTTCAGTGCAAAGAGCAGCGGCGGAGGGTCCGGCATTCGGAACGAACTTCGTGCGAAGGTGGTGGTGATGACTGTGATGGGAGCACTGAAATACGGATCTCTTGTAGGGGATCAGGATGGATGTGGGACGGAAGAGACGCGTCGTTGCTACGTCCTTTATTCCACTCACCGAAGGTAAGAGGAGTCAGACAGGCTCTTCAGTTTTACGATTCTAACGAAGTGAATGATGACGAAATACAGCCGAGCTCGCGAAGCTGGGACACGACTTTGAGACGATCTGCAAGGACGATGTTCCCGTCTCGGAAATGGCTCGAGCACTCATCGACGTGAACGCTCAGGGCGCCGAGCCAGCCAAGTCTGTCGAACGAACACACCCTTGCAATATTGAATCATTTGCAGACGGTGGATGCAACAACTGAGAGAACTGATGCAGCACGTCAAATCGCCGATCATGAACACGCAGCCGCCACGGCATCACGACAATCAGCTGCAAAATGCGTTCGACGAATTCTCCTTGGTACGTCCATGACATCGTTATGATCTCGATCTGATCAATCATTAGATCACTCATGCATCCGGAATACCGCTCTATCTGTTTCTACTCGACGTCTATCTCCGGGTCTGCGATCTGCATATGGTCTGTTCAATCGATAGAGATTGACAACCACCGTATATTACAGGAATGCGCACGGTCCGGTGGACCGTTTTGATGGATGCACTGCGCCGCCATCGTCAATTATCAATTCACCGCACTGGCTGATCTCTTGCGCACGAGGAGACGCCCACAGCCCGGATTCGTCGCCGCTTCCAACAAAGAACCAGTACAAACACTCAGGCCTAGTCGCCAATTCAGAAGCACTGCTCAATCATCAGTATCGACAATAAATTACGTT
>JACMII010000258.1:3106-27955 GCA_014805405.1 Bunonema sp. RGD898 | reverse complement strand
GTCTTCGAGTTCGCCGAGGTGCTGATGAAGTCGGTCGGCGTGACGCTCACCGAGATCCAGGACGTCGTCTTCAAGTGAGCTTGCGACGATGCGTAATGTAGTGACGATAAGAGATCATCACCCCCGACAGGTTGCCGTTCTTCGAGCGCCGCGGCGTCTTCTACAGCTCGGTCGAGCTATCCTCGAACATCCAGTCGCACTACCAGTCCGCGGCGATCAAGCAGCTCTACGTGCTCGTCTTCGGCCTCGACATCATCGGCAACCCGTTCGGCCTCGTCCGAGACCTGAGCGCCGGCGTGGAGGACCTCTTCTACCAGCCGTTCCAAGGCGCCATCGCCGATCCGGACGAGGTGCTCTCGGGCATGGCGACGGGCGTCGCGATCGGCGTCTCGTCGTTCGTCTCGCACGCGGTCAGCGGAGCGGCGGGCGCCGTCGGTCGCATCACCGGCACGGTGGGCAAGACGATGGCGGTGCTGACGTTCGACGACGACTACCAGCGCAAGAGACAGGTTAGTGAATGGGGAGAGGTGGGGGACCAAATTCCGTCGTCGTCGTCTCTAGGAGGAGCTGAACCGTCGACCCCAGTCTGTGGGCGAGGGCATGGCCAAGGGTCTGATGGGATTCGGACGATCGCTGGTGGCCGGAGTGACGGGCGTCGTGCGAAACCCGGTGCAGGGGCTGCGCGAGGACGGCGCCAAGGGACTGGTGAAGGGGCTCGGCAAGGGACTCGTCGGCGTAGTGACGCGGCCGATCAGCGGCGCGGTGGACCTCGCGTCGCACACGCTCGACACGGTCAAGACGTGAGAATCTTCGTGCCTCCCTATTCATCATCATCATCATCATCATCATCATCATCACTATGACAATGAGGGTACAGGGTCGCGGGACCGGCGAGCCGCCAGTATCGACGAATCCGACTGCCACGCGTTCTGGGAGCGGATGGAGTGGTGCGTCCGTACAACGAGCACGCCGCCGTGGGACAGCAGGTGCTCGCCGACACGGATCAGGGCGAGCACGCGGCGGCGGACACCTACATCGACTACACGTTCGTGTCCAATCAGCAGGTGCTGCTTGCGACGGATCGGTAAGGCGGAGGGGGAAAAGATTGTGGAAGAAAGGAGGAACGAGTGCGCAGACAACTCATCCTCTCGAAGCGCAGCGACGTGACGGGAACCTGGGGCGCGAGCTGGCAGGTGCTCTACACGGACGTCGACAAATTGACGGTACGAATTCAGGGGGGGGGAGATAACGAGATGGGGGATGATGGAATTGCGCGCGCGCAGGACACGGCGACCGGCATCAAGGTGGAGATGCGTAACGAAGCGGCGGCGCAACGCCGGACGAACATCCTCTCGCCCACCGGCAGCAGCGGAAGCGGTGGGCCCGACCGACTGATCGCGTTCGCGCGCGCCTCCGAGAGATTCGTCGCGCGCGTCCAGCAGGCGCACGCGGCCGCGAACCGCACGAACAGCAACGACGCGGAGTGAGGAGAGAGGGAGAGAAGGGGGAGATTATGAAAAGGGACAGGGAAAGACACACGGCGAGCACACACACACATGCGCACAAACATCCCCCACCGTGCAACACAGCCACCCATCCGTCCGGGATGAAGTGATCCGATGCGAACGTATATGGGGAGGGAGAGCGACGCAGCTCTCCAGAAATAGGATGCAACTTGTCACACACGCACACACCAAATCGGTTTAAGGAGAGATGTAGTCATTTGCCTGCGTCATCCATCCCTGCCGGACAGAGTGAACCTCCGAAGGTGAACGACAGGGGGCGCAATTTTCCGTCAGCTGTTTATTCGGCCGTCATGAAACGGTAGTGACTCGTCGGACCCGAGGGTGTTTGAGAAATTTCGTCCATGTCTGGTGCATGCCTTCTTCTTCTTCTTCTTCTTCGTCCTCCGCGACCCGTCGGTTGTACCACAATATTGTATCTTGCAAAAATGCAATCAATAGGGCCAGGGTTGCGAGCACTTGGGCGTGAAGACGAGGTAGTAGCTCTGCAACGTGAGAGCAATCGCGTTTCTGCCATAGGAGGAGGCTTACCCAATAGATACAGTTGAAAATGAAAAACGACAGCGGAAATATGGTGCGACAGCGTTCGTCGATGCGGTTCGCCACCCTGCATTCTTCGATCATTCATTCTCCCCGCTCGAACGAATCTGACCGTCGCCCTTTGAGGTTCCTCAGCGACTTGGTCCATCCGAAGGCGCGTCGCGACACGTTTCTGGTCTGGTAGCGGAGCTGTCGGAGCGCGGCGCGACGTGATCTTTTCGGGCGTAGCCTCAGTCGCTCCGTCTGCCCGCCTGCTCGTTGTGCTGGAGGTAAAAAAGCAGCTGCAACGCCCTCCCACCGATAAAGTATCGACTGCCAGGCGGGCTGAGATCGCGCAGTCCCCGCAGTCTGGGCTCCAGTTCGATCGCCTCGAACGGCTCGTGGCGCAGGTTTTGCTGCTGCTGCTGTTGCGTTGTCGGATTGTGCAGTCTTCCGTTCCGCTTCACGGTCGCCGTCTCGCAGTCGTCCGTCTGCGTGAAAATCACCGTTCTCAGCCTGTCTCTTTCGAAGCAACAACGGAAGAGAGAAAGCGTTGCGCAGCTTCTAGGGGACAAATCGACAGAGAGAAATGGTAGGGTGGAATCGTGGATAAGCTGATAGCAACCGCAATCATCATCATCATCATCATTCGATCAGCGTTTTGCATGGCCTACGCTCATGGTGATCAGCACGCGGTGGTCCGTCTTTGTCGTGGTGACGGCGGCTGTTCGAGGCCACCATCGCCCCCGTTTTCCTCCTCCTCCTCCTCCCTTCTCCAACTGGCGATGCCCTTGGTGACCCACCGATGCATTGTAACGACGATCGGCGCCGCCGCCGCCGCCGCCGTCGTCGTTGACCGTGGCATTCCTCGCCGCGGCGAATAGTCTCTGCAGCGTGGCGTCGACGAGCAGTCGCTGTTGGTGCGTCGACGACTCGCCGGTGCCATCTGAACCCCGCGCCGTGATTGGATCTCATTTTTGAGCAACAGAAAACGCCGAACCATCGCTGACGAGCAGCATCTCCTGGTTCTTGGCGAAGTGACAGATCGTAAACTCGATCATGACGCCGAAGACGAACGCCATGCAGGAGCCCATCCAGACGTCGATGGCTTTCATGTACGAGACTGCGATTCTCGTCGTGCTATTTCTACGTTTTCTACGTGCGCGGCAAACCTTCGGGCAGATAGAGCTTGACGGCGTTCGCTTGCGTCGAGATGGTCAGAAGGGTGGTGATCGAGAGCGAGACCCTCGCCGGGGCCGAGTCGACGTCGAGCCAGAAGTTGAACCAGGAGATGACGACGATGAGCGCGGTGGGCACGTAGGTTTGCATGACGTGGTGCATCATCTCCCTCTGGACGTAGAACACGCCCGTCATGCAGGACCAGACGCCCGTCGCATAGGTGCCGTTGCACGCGCCCGTCTGGATGTCCACCAGCAGCATGTCCGGCATCCGAATGTCCGGGTTCCGGTCGATGGCCGGCAGGATGCGATCGGACCAGCGCAGGTGCAGCTGCGTCTCGGGGTAGGCGTCTGGACGGTGGTGGCACATTGCACGGCGCACGCTTTTCAAGGGGAAACGACCGTACATGAGAGGATGCGCATCTCGCAGACCTGCGAGTCCAACGGGTACTTCCACAGGTCCATCATGCAGATCACCACCATCGAGATCCTTGCGTTATGATTTTATCGTTACCCCTTCAGCATTAGCAAGCGCTCGCCAACCTGCAGTCGTACCAAATCGTGCCGTTCGGATAGACCCAGACGAGAAAGTTGTCGTCCGTAATGTCCTGTTATGATTATTATTATGGGAAAGTGATGATGATACAGTATGTCATTATCGTGTGATTCGAATGAAGATGCCATTGTCGAAATACAAATATATACCTGGAAGGCGGCCGATCGGGCATTCGCAAAGTACAAATCGGGATGCCACATCTGTGCCGTCAGCTCGTTTTTACCGTCCGCCTTCGTGCCCACCTGCTTGAAGACGGCCTTGTCGCGGACGAGCACGGGTTCGGTTGCGTTGTGCACCAGCCGAGAGTCCACCCATTCCTGCTCGACTGGTGAAAGGGGATTGGGCAAGATTCCGGGAGACCTGCTGGAAGTACATGTCCAGGTGGTAGTCCATGGTCTGAGCCGAGAAGGAGGAGATACCCTCGATGTACATCGAGATTGAGACGTTCGTCGCGCGCGCTGCAACACCTTGTTGTCCGTCGCTCTCGCGTTTCCTTCTTCCGCCGTTTCCCACGCCTCGCGTCCAGCGGCGGTGCGCATTCGTGCGTGCGACAATTTTCTCTCTCGCTCGCCTTCCTGGTGATAATGGTGTGTTATGCTCAAGCCGAAAAGTGTGCGCGCGACACCGTGCAGAAAGAGAAGAGGACAACGGAAACTGCTAAGCATTTGCGGTGCCCGTTGCGTATCGGCGAAAGGAAAGCGTTTGGGGGCGACGCAGGCCGTGCTCACACATCAGTAGTGTACCCTCACCCTTGGCGGTATTCAGTCGTCCGGCTAAACGACTCGTTTACTGACTGACTTCCGCCGCACTTTCGGCGCCGCCGAAACTCACCCTCGTATTGTGTCGGCGTCGCGTACCGATTGTAGGCGCTCTCGTTATTCAGAAGTCGCAGGAAATTTTGCGTCAGCGGCGTGAATGGGTGCTAAACGTCTCTATCCCCTTCGCATCGTTTCGTTTCCCACCGTCCAGGCGCCTCGGATCGCGATCAGCAGTAGCAGCAGGGACGCGAGGCACCAAGATAGAGACGACGAGGGCGACCATCGTCGCCGCCGCTGTTGTTGTTGCCACATTTGTCCGACTGGATACACTGCTCTCAGGGCACGCGTTCCCAATCTATCATCTCGTCGTCGTCGTCGTCGTCGCCGTCTTCTTCTTCTTCTTCCGCCTCCTTTTCTCGTCTGTACTCGGCTCGTTGGGAATTGATGACACGCCGAGCGGCGGAGTGGGCCGAGCGACGGACGCGGGAAAGGGGCCGAACGAAACTGGTGGGCGGAACCCGCACCGAGAAGGAGGAGGAGGATCTGTTTCCGCGTCCGTGTTTGTCCTCTTGGACGGGCAGATGGCGGCGCCAGCAGCCCGCCGGACAACGGGGAATGGCAGCGGAGGTGGGAACGCGCGTGCGTGCACACGGACAAGTGCTTCTCCTCTTCCTCCTCTGAAAACGGTCACCAAACGCGCGCATGAGTGATGCGATGTTCACGGCTGCTGCTGCTGCTGCTGCTGCAGTGGCGGTGGCGGCCCACCCGCCCGCCGCCGGCGTCGCCGCGAAAATCACCTCACTCACTCGCAGGGACCGCCGAGCGCACATACGCGCGCATGCGCGTTCCTCCTCGTCCATCTTCTCCGAAATGCATGACAAGTGGGGGACGAGACGGGAGATGCCGGACGGACGACGGCGCCATCCCCTGGTGTCTCCGGACCCGCGCGCAACTCGGAGAGACGCTCTCATCATCATTCCGCATTCCACTGTATTCCCCCCTCTCTCGCGCGCGCGCACGCCTGCACACATTGTCTCGCGCCTGCACGCTCGGAATTAGAATCCTGCTGCATACGCGCTGACAGCAGTCTGGCTCCCCGAGAATGGAGAACCAGAAAGAGAAGAAGGAGAGGAGGGCGAGGAGAGCGAGCAGCAAGCACAATGGCAGAAAAGTTGAGAAGAATACCAGACCAGGCCCAGAAGGGCAACCTCGTTAGGGGGTGAAGAAGATCTGTCGGAGGAGGAGGAGGAGAAGAAGGAGGAGAAGAAGGGAAGAAGAGGAGCTTACATCATCTCTTCGCCATGTGCAGGGAACATGCGCTTTCCTCTCAGACACGAGAGTTCGCCGAGAGCGAGAAGAGAAGAAGATCTAGAGACGAGAGAAGATGGGACGACGACGACGCCCTTCTCTCGCCCAGTCAATCTCGTTTCCCGCGCATCTCCTCCTTCTCGCCGCCGCCGTCGTCGTCGTCGTCGTCCTCGTTCTGCGCGGACCAATTTGTTTGGTCCTCTCCCCTCTCTTCTGTCGCCCTCTCTCTCCGCTGCCACGCGCGCGCGTGCGCACGCGTCGGGACGTCAGGACTTGTTGTGACGAGAGATCGGTCAAGCGACTGCAGAGTTGTTCGCATCGCCACGAGGTAGAAACTAGTGGGCCGGGAGGAGGGGGGAGAGAAAAACTTCCCGTCCCCCACTCCTCCTCCTCCTCGTGCTCACCTTTGGGCCGGAAGAAGGCGGAAGCAGGCCCACACACTCGCTCGCCTGCTCGTGCGCGCTTGAATGCTGCCTGGTCTGTGTTGCCATGCACGTGCGCACACACACACACACACACATCCTATGTCTTTGGGCCTTCTGCTTCTGCAGCAGCAGCGGCAGCGGCCAGACTAGAGCAGAGACTGGTCGCACAACATAACCTCCAGCTTCTCCGTCTTGCCTTGCCCTCCCCCCCAGTCCAAGCCGCAGCACCATTGGAGAGCGATGGGGGAGAAGGAGAAAAGCATCATCACATTTCCCACATCCTCGCCACCACATGTGGCTCGTCGTGCACGCACTACCATCGCCACCCGTGAGGTGGTGACGACGCCGCGTTTATCGAGACGACGTCCTCCCCCCAACACTTTGTAACATTGGAGAGCGTGCGCACGATCAGCGCTTCGTACTTCTCTCATTCAAGTCTGAGCGGTCGAGATGGGGCCGCTGAAAAGGCTGGTTTCTGCCAGCATTCGACGGTTCGTCACTACATTCCCTGAGCGAGTGGATCGAACGACAAAGATGGAGCCGGCTTTTGTGCGAGATTGTAGGGCGGAACAACGGCGGGAGCGGAATCGGGCCGCCGATGAAGCCCACCTTCTCGGTGCATTTGACGATCATCGCCAGGGACGTCCGTAGTTGTCGCTCGTGCACACTACGGACGGGCCGTCGATCGGGGCACAGAATTAGAGAGAGCGAGATGGAAAAGGACGACGCGAGAAGCGACTGGCCTTGAATTTGTTCGCTCCAGTGGCTACCACTTCCGCGGTGCCTTCCTGAGGAACACCTAAGGAGTGCGCGTTCAATAACGGGTGCGCAAAATTGGCTGGCGCCGTTTCTGCAATTGCACGCATTTTGTAGTGGCCGGCTACGCCGACGCGTCTTCAGCACTGCAGGAAACAATTTCACTCGACTTCCTCGTTCAGTTTTGCACTGGGTCAACATTTTGAGAATGCAGGCAAAACGCAGACGGCCGAAAAGTTCGTAGCACACAGATTTCATCGCGCGACGATCGCTCTACGGAACTCGCCATTCGACACAGCCTTCAGGAAAGAGGGCGATCGTCCGACATCAGGTTCATAGTTGACGTGTGTTGTATGAGTGAGCCGTGTGTGGTTTTCTCCTTCCTTCGGCGCAGTATTCCTTTTCTGGGAGCATGTTGTGTGCAGCCTAGCTCAATCTGTCTCGGAGGCGTGTGTGCGTGCCGGTCGGGCATCATCATCACCATCATCGTCATCGTCGTCGTTGTTCGCCTTTCACATGAGCGTGTCGTAGAGCTGGCGCTCGCTGGCCGCCGTCGTTAGCATCATCATTGGCTCGATGGGCGGCGGCGGCGGCGCGATCAGGACGGGCGGCGCGCCGTGCGGACGCACGAACGCGGAGCCTCCGCCGGCCAGCGACAGTGGCACACTTCTGCCATACACTCTGCTTCATCTATTGGTCAACGATTTCACACCTCCTTCCTCCGGCCGGCTGCTGGGCGACGATGCGCGGCCGTCCACATCGGCTCTGCGTCGGCGTGGCCACGTAATTCTCGTTGTTATTGTTGTTGTTGTTGTTGTTGTTGTTGTTATGGTGGATGATGAGCGAAGCCGCCGCCTTGTGCTGATTGAGAAGCTCGAGTTTCAGCTGTTCCAACTGGGCGTTTCGCTCGCCCAGCTCCTGTACCACGGGTTGTTTCGCCGGCCAACTCGCGTACCTGATTGAGCTGCTTGTTCTGACGGATCAGGAACCGGAGCTGGTCGTCCTCCGGCTGCGGCAGCGCGGCCGCCCGTTCGAGGTTCGCGTGCGTCGGGAAGCCGCGCTCGCCGGTCTCCATCAGCGTGACGGCTAGCGTGATTGCGGTTCGGACTCGTCATGTCACAATCGCCCCCACCTCTCCGGTTGAGCTCCGTGACGTGCGCGCGCAGGAAGTTGAGCTTCTGCTCGTGCACCGCCAGGTCCTGGGTATATGTGTGTGTGCGTGTGTGCATCATCACGTCCTCCTCCTCATCATCATGTTGTCTTCGTCTCGCCGTGTCGCTATGCTCTCAACGGCGGTCTCCCCACCTTCCTGTCTGTGCATGACGACAGCCCCGCACGTGCACGTGTGTGCATTTGTCTTCTTGCATCTTCCCCCTCCCCCCCCCCCTCATTGGCACGCCAATCCGCCTACCGCACGCACGCTCGTACCCAATGCAATTTCGCTCTCTCCCCCGTCTGGGTTTCCTCTCCCCATACCATACCAGCGCGGGATTGGCGTTGTGCAGGAGGTTCCTCCGCGTCTGCACCGAGCCGAGCCGCGAGGCGTACCAGGACGCCAGCCGTCCCGTCGTGTCGGCGCCGCGCCGCAGCAGCTCGCTCTCCTCGTTGAGAAGGCGCTCGTGACGCGCCTGCAATACCCTCCTCTTTTCTCTTGTTGCGTGCTATCGTCCCTATACAAATATATTTCCCTCCTTTCCCCCCACGCACCCCCCCCGCATCGGGAATGCATGTGACGCGCGCGCGCTCGCCCCCTCTCCTGAATTATCGTCACTTGCGCAGTTTGTAGGGGGACTACAATTCCCCGTCATGCTTTTTCTCTCTCTTCCCCCTAGCGATGCCGCCGCCGCCGCCACCACCCCCACACAAGGCGGAGACAGATGGCGGCGGAGCTATCTGTCCGTCTGCAGCACATGCATTCGCACATCGGCACATCTCGTTTTCCGCACCGCTGCCGAACTTTCGCCCCTTTTTTCCCTTTTCGACCCCAGGGCGAGGAGGAGGAGGAGGAGCCATCTTCGCCCTTCTTTCCCGTCTCATTCCCGTTCGCTTGTAGACCCCGGAGAGTATACACAACGTAGAATGCGGACATCGTCGCTCCTGACGCTCATCGCCTCTCTCATCCTGGCCCTCGCAGTTCTATCGTCATCGTCGCCGGTTGCGCCGCTGGACGCGCTCTGGAACGACGACGAGCCGCTGGACGAGGCGACGCTTCTCCAGACCGCGCAACTCGTCAACGAGGCGGACATGGGTAAACGGGCGGCCGCCCTCTTCGTCCGACCCGAACGCTCGCTCGTCCTCGGACGACTGCACTTCCGACCCGGCAAACGGTTCGTGCGCTTCGCTCCGGAACACGCCGCGCCCTTGCAGATCGCTCGCCATCGGACGGTCCGGCTTCCGGCCGGGCAAGCGCTCGTTGGCCCTCGGACGGTCCGGATTCCGGCCGGGAAAGAGAGCCGTCGATGACAGCGCTGAGGTAGTTCTCTCGTCGCCTCTACGACGGATCTCATCATTGCACCTCGCAGGTCTAAACTGCGCGCCACGCTACACGGTCGAGAGAGGGAGCGGCAGCAGAAGTCTGTGATGAGGTGTGTCTCGAGGGAGTGCCGCATCGGAGAGGACAGCGGAAGCGATCTCCTTGACTACACTCCCGCCCCACCAGAAAAGAGGAGGAGGATGATTTTATGTGCCGCCGTGCGTTTTCCCCGTCTCCCCCACAATCTCCCTCTACACAAGCACAACAACACGAAAAAGAACGCTCAGACGCTCCGAGCAGATCCAGTGCCTCTCTCCCTCCTTTCTTGTGACGACGATGATGATGATGATGACAATCTACCGCGCCCTCCTGCTTCTGCTCTGACAAGACGAGACGAGATGACGAGGACGACGATGATGGTGGTGGTGGTGGTGATGATGATGATGATGATGAACGGTGCGGTCGTGTTGGAGAGAAGAAGGCGGCGCAAAATAATCACTCCGTCCCCCCGGCTTATTATTCACATCCCCTCGCCACTCGTTTCACGGTTCGCTCGCTCGGAAGGACATCGTCGGCGGCGGTGGCAAAATAAACGCCGCCGCCGCCGCGGCGCACATACCACGCGAGGATCCGTGGTCGAAGGAGCGGGAGTCGTCGGGACGACCGTCGCTGCCGCATGCATGATGGCCGCCGGCGTCGTCGTCGGGTCGACGATGTTCGGGTGACTGTGGTTCCGCCACTGGACTTGCGACAGCCCCGACGAGGCTACAAACGTGCTGTTTACGGTGGCCGCTCGTGTCATCGTCGTCGTGCTACCGGTCTGCGAGGAGACGAAGGACGCGTTGCTGATCGGTCGTCTCGTGCCGCCGACGGGCAGACGCACGTGCGGTGGGTGAACGGAGGCGGTTGCTGCTAGCGGCGGCGGCGGCGGGGGCAGCGGCAACTGATGGTTCGAGGCGGGCGCGCTGGACTGTCGTCTCGGTTGCAGCATTTTGGCGCCGGCGGATCGCGACGACGACGATGCGCCCGAGGAGGACGAGGTGGGCGATGCGTCTGGCGCCGACGAGAAGCCGGACGAGGCTCCGGACGAGGGTGGTGCTGTCGGCGCGCCCACCGCGGATTGAGACGCCATCCCGGCGGCGGCGACGGCTGTGCTGGCTGTCGTGGTCGTCCAGTCGACGGGACGACCGACTAAAACAAGAAGACTTGTTGCCTGGTCTCAGAGGAGAGAGAGGGAGGAAACCCCGATCAAGAGCGGCGGCGGCGGCTGCGCGCTCCGGTCAGAGGAGACAGGAAGGCGCCGATCAAAAGGAACAACACCGCCGCCGCCGCTTTCGTCGCCGCCTCCGCCTCCGCCGCAAATAATCCCCCACTTTGAGCGTGAAAGAGGCTCCCTCTTTCTCTCCCCTTCTCCTCCCGTACCGGTTTGCAGCAGTGCGAGCTGTGCGCCGCCGGTGGAATGGCGCCACGCCGTGGGCACACCTCCGCTGCTGTTCATCTTCTGCCGTTGCTGCTGCTGCTGCTGCTGGCTGTTCCTCATGCGCACCTGCTGCTGTTGTTGATGCTGCTGCTGGTGACTGTTCGGCGACACGAAGCGATGCTGCTGCTGCAAGAAGACGAACACTCGACCATAAATGCCCCTCATCCTCCTCCTCCTCCTCCTTTCCCTTTCCTCTGTCTTTTATGGTTAGACAGACGGACATTCGAGTGTGCGTACACGCACAGCCGGTCTCTCTGCCTGGATGAATGGTGGGAGAAGAAGGGGACGGTGACAAAATACACACACGGGCAGAGGGGGGTGGTATGAGCACGCGCGCGCCCGGAGGGCAGAGAAGCAGGGCGCGACTGGTGGCACTGTGTGTGGGTGTGTACGAACGAACGAACGAACGAACGAAATGCGCGAACTTCGAGAGGGCAATTCGCCCTTTCCGCAGTCTATCTCATTCCCGCACTTATTGCCTACCGGTCATAAACGGCAGGAAGCGGCAGAAAGTGGCATCGGAGAGGAACAGCAGTTACCCCCATCTCTCTCTCTCTCGACCGAACATCTCCCTCCTTCTCCTCCTTTCAACCTGCTAGACCCCTCGCCTCCCTCTCTTATCAAAGCGCCCTTGGTGAGCGCCACCGCCATGTTTGCCGAGTCCGAGCGGGGCGGCGGCGGCGGCGGCATGTCTCAACGCCTCGCCGGCTCCGAACGGGACAGCGGACAGACCCTCGGACGAGGGGAGAGGAGAAGGATGAGGAGATGCTCGCTTGCGCACCGCCTCTCCAAATATTTACCACTCTCTCTCTCTGCACATCGCACTTGCACACACACACACACACACACGACGATGTACATCTCTCCCCCATCCTCCTCCTCCTCCTCTCCCTTCCTCTCCTCCTCCTCCTCTTCGTCGCCATCTGCTCTACCGGGGAGACTGGCCTCTTCTCAAGGATGCGCTGGCATGCAGCGAGGAGTGAGAAAGACCAGACAGTCAAGCATCTCTCTCTCTCTACAAAAATGGCACGTCGTGTGTGCGCGCACGCGAGCGACCTCCCCGGCAGAGAGACATCCGGTCTCCACTCCAACACAACACAATTCTCTCCCTTTCAGCTGGAGGAGGAGGAGAGAGAGGGAGAAAACAGACTGCCACACGCGTGCACACGAGAATGTCGACCATCCATTAGCGAGAACAGGAAGAAGAAGTCGTACCTTTGTTGCCTGCTGCTGCTGCTGCTGCTGCTGCTGCTGCTGTTGTTGTTGTTGCTGTTGGCGCAACACAACCAGCTGCTCATAGTCGGGCGGTCGCTGGAACTGTGCATTGCTCTGCTGCAGTTGTTTCTGATGATGATGGTGATGATGAAGCGGCGCCGGCGGCCAGACTGTCGCGGTGTCGTCCATCAAGGCGCTCATAGGGCGCGGCGCACGGCTGCAAGGAGGGGATCATGATCGTTGCTTCCTCTCCCTCGCGTCCTTGCCAATCTTCATCATCATCGTCGGCATCATGATCATCGTCGTCATCGAGCACAATGCGCATTCCCAGACACAGACGATGTGGAAAAGAGAGAGAGCGCGCGCGAGACGGCGCAGCAGCACACCAACAAAAACCTGTGCGCCTGCTGCAGCGTGCAGCTGCAGCGAACGAGAGAGGTCGCAGCAGGTTGGACGGACAGAGAGAGGATGAATTCCGCCCCGCGCACACTGCTTCTTATTCGGGCGCGCGCACGCGCGGGAGACGCACGTGCGGTGGAAGAGACAGAGGAGAAGAAGGAGGAGGGGAGAGACGGAAGGGAATGGCGGACTGGTGGACGGACGGGAGATCTGGTTACGTAGAGATTGTGGGGGCGGGCGCGAGATTCCAGAGAGGAGCCCATCCCTCCCCGAAATCTCGACCCCACTGCTCTCTTGAGCAAGGAGAGAGAAATAATGGGGGCCACAAATAGAGGGGGGGGGGAGATCTGGATATGAGCGCGGTGTGTGGCGCTGATAGCAGTCCCGGGGAGAGAAAGGAAGCGAGAAGGAGGAAGAAGAAGTGAAGAAGCTGAAAGGCAAGAAGAGGAAGAAAGCTCGCGTACAAACAGCGCACTGCACAGCGCAGCGGAGGCTTGGTTCTGCAAGAGTTGAGCTGCATCAGGTAGAGGGAATATGTATGTCTCTCCCTCGTCGTCGTCGTCGGCGGCTGTGCGCAAACAGTCTTCTCGGACGGGGGGAGGGAGCGCGAGAGGGAGAGGGAGGTGAACAATACGCACGCTCTCTGGTTTGGAGGTCAACCGCCCCCACAAGAGCACATTAGTGACAGCCACTTTGGCAGAGAGCGGATAGGTCGTCGTCATCCGCCTCCTTCCGTGCTCGTCGTCACCCGAGGCGGAAAGAAGCGAGGAGGGAAAGGAAGCGAGCGGGGAGAGCAAGAAGCGGCGGCGGCGGTGGCGATCGCCAATTCCCCT
Source organism: Bunonema sp. RGD898 (assembly GCA_014805405.1). NCBI lineage: Eukaryota > Metazoa > Nematoda > Chromadorea > Rhabditida > Bunonematidae > Bunonema > Bunonema sp. RGD898. The sequence goes on along the minus strand of JACMII010000258.1, from coordinate 14,532 downwards.
GCCTGCACTTCCAAATTAGCGGGGAGGCAAAACTGAGTGAGCGCGTTGCCCGAGGCGGTGTGTGTGTGTGTGCGAAGGCACGTGGAGATTGGAATTCGCGCAACAGGAAGAGGGCAAGAGGGAAAGAAGGCAAGGACGACGACGACGAAGGAGGAGGAGGAAGAGGAGATGGGAGGAATGGCAACCGGCCGACACTCACACCATGTTTATGACCCGGCACTCTCAGCAGCGTCACAAATCTCCCGCTCTCTCTCTCCACTCCCGCATTTGGGTGGGCAAGGCAGAAAGGAGGAAGAGAAGGGGAGAAACCTGAAGGCGCGCGGCTGATGCCGCTCGTTCGAAGAGGCGGCAGAAATTTGATCGAGTCGGCCCTCGGACAGAGTGCGCTGGAAGTCCGACGCGCCGGCATACTGGTGTTGATGTTGATGGTGCGATCGGAGTGCCCGATATGCGCCCGACGTAGGCGCTCCTCGCGCAACCTGACGATGTTATTGTTGTCGGTTTCCGAGAGAAACGGGAGCAGTGCTACCTCTCCGCGCGCCATCCGGAATGCGGCCAAGAGCCGCTGGAAGTTCAGGAGCCCGGACGGTGGCGCGACCCGAGCCAAGTGGAACGGCGCAACGAGCGAGCACAACTGCAAGAGCGAGACCGCGTTTCGGACGCGGGACAGAGAATGTGTCGTAAAGAGGGAGCGGAGAATGGAGCGTGCGCGCGCCTCCGCCGCCGCCTCTTATCGCTCTCCCTCCCCTCTCGCTTGCCCATTCCAGCTGCGGATCGATGGTGACACCACCGTCTTCTGCCGCCCCGTTAAGACTCTCGGGTCAACCCCTCCCAACATTCCATCCTCCGTCTCGAGCGAGACAACAATCCGCGACGGCGACGACGGCCAACCAACCTTGGCGACATGCACACGCCCCGTGCCGTACAGATCGAGCGCGTCGAAGTGGGCGCGCAGCTCCCTCTCCATCGCCTCCTCCTCGTCCTGCTCCGATCGCGACTCGTCCAGTTCGCGGACCATGCTGCCGGGGCGACGACGGCTTCCGATGTATATGAGCCGGGGGATTCACTCAAATGCAGAATGTGTTTGGGCTCTGTTTAGCCGAACTGCGCAGCGAGCGAGAGGGGGGGGGGGGAAGACTGGACAAGCCGCGTACGCCACCAGTCGGCGCTCACTAATCCTTCTGGTTGGCGTCCTTTCACCCAGATTCCTGGAGCGAGAGGAGGACGCAACACCGTGCAACCGCAGAAAGACAACGGACGACGCAGCAGCAGCAGCAACAGCACTTGTCCTCCTCGCGCGCAGTCAAGTGCCTCACCGACGACCACCACCACAACAACAACAACAGCAGAAGCAGCAGCAAGACACGAGAACAAGCAGTGCGAAGACCGTTGTGTGCGCATGGGGAGCAAACGGGAGAAGTCACGAAGGGGGCCGGAGAAAGGCAGACGCGCCGCCATGTTTGCCCACCTGGAGAGCGGTGGTGGTGGTGGCGAGTTATCAACTCGAGACCGTGTGTGTGTGTGTGTGTGTGTGTGTGTGTGTGTGTGTGTGCATAGTGAAAAATATGGACGTGAAAACGGACTGGCAGGGGGCAAGCAGATGCCAATGGAATCATCGCAGCGAGGTCGACAGAACACTTACGAAGCAGAGAGTGGCCTTTGGAATGACTATGAAAGAGGGGGAGGAAGAGAGACCGACAACTTGTGCTCTGCACTTGCTAAATGGGCTGTGTGCACGGGGTGTGAAGAGGGGACGCCGCTCATATGAGCAAAGAAGATGGCATCACCGCCGCTCGTCACATTTGCAGAGAAGAGACAGAAAGTGGGGGAGGGGATCGTAAAGTGTAGCAGCGCCGGCGCACAGTCATGCACACTGGCGGGGGATTATGCTGATCACAAGGGATGCGCGGGCGATGACAAATTCGGACACTGCCAAAGAGGCAGAGAGAGAGGGGGACGGGACGAAGAAGGATGAGGATGGGAGGAAAGCCTGATCCGGCTACCTCCTCCTCCTCCTCTGCTGCTGCTGTCGCCGCCTCCGCCGCCGCCGCCGCCGCCGCCGCAGGCATCAAGATTGGAGCAGCCTAATCGGCACCCGTAGATCGAAGGAGGGGAGAAGAAGAAGAGGAGAGAAAGAAAGGGGAGAAGAGCGATGGCCATTCAAGGAAGAACAGGACACGACAGCAGCAGCAAGAGCAGGAGCACCTGCCTCCTTCTTCTTCCTCTTTTCCGTCCACCCTCCCCGCTGGCCTTTGTGCGTGACGAGAGGGGAAACAGCAGATGCGCGCGCGCGTGTGTGTACCTACCGCCCGGACTGGCGGCGGTCGTCGCAAATCAGGTCTCCACCTCCAGAGAATGGGGGGACCACGGTCAGAAAGATGTGTGTGTGTATGTGCCTGTGTACACACACATATATGCACACCGCGAGTCCACTTCAAAGAGAGCAGCAACGACGCACGCGACAATCACCCAGCTACTTCAGCCATGACGACACCTCGAAATGAGGGCGACTACGACAGCTGCTGCTGCTGCTGCACTTCTCTCGCACAGCCTAAGAATAGAGTCTATTTTCGAAGAATAGGTCCACACAACGGCAGGGGTGGGAGGTTTGTGTCGAGATATTGAGGGAAATGAGAGTTCGACTGTCAGGCCGTCTGGGTGTAGCGTTCGCGCGCGCAAAAAACTGACGAGAGTGAGCGGTGCTCGTCGCGGACCTGCGCCGGTGTAAAGAGGTCATGTGAAGAGAAAGAAATGAATTGTCTCGCCGATGTACGTATGTACGTGAGGCAACGCTCGCTCTGTATCGATGGCGGTGCTTTCTCTCTGCGTCGTTCCATGACATTTCTCCGAAGAGAATGGGTCTCGTGTGTACGAGGAAGCGGTAAAAAGCACCTTGTAGAACTCGGCGAGTGCTGATCAATGCGCCCCTTGTTGGAAACTGAAAATCTTTCTAGCATGATGTAATCTGCAGCCACAAACGGAGGACCGACAGCACGAATGAGAACGTCAGTGTCAAGACGAAACCATCTAGAGTACAGTCCTTAGGACGAGCATAGATTAGCGGAAAGGGAAACGTATTTCGCACAACAGTGTCGTCGCTTTACACGTTATTAGTTTAAGAGAACCCGGATTAAGATGAAGAGAATCGACTTGTGTGACCGTCGTGTCAGAGTGAAAACTTGCATCTAGAGTGCCGTCTTCTGGCGCCGTTCCCCTTTGAGACCATCAGCCGTCGTCAGACACGAGTTGTCTGTCGATGAACCTATACATCAACGATCATCATATTGAATATGGAAAAAACGAACAGGAGGGCAGCTGGCAGATGGTGTAGTCGTAGGGAGCAGATGCGGAGCAATTGCTCGTAAACCACTTGGGCGTGTTGTTCAAGCCAAATGGTTTGACGTATGCGCACTGTTTCGCGCCTTTCAACAATGTGATTAATATGAGGGAAATGAAGGATAGCGCACCTCCCGGCGTGGGCACCACCTGCCAGTTGCTGTAGTCGTTCGGCCCGAGCTAAATTTCATATGGCAACGTTTCGAAAAACAACTACTACCGGTGTTCCGTCGGCCCAGACAAAGTTAGGCGGCACGCCTGACAGGCCAAACCAGTAAGGGTAGTATTGTTGTTGGTCCTGATTGGCGGGCGAGTCAAAGTCTGAACGCTCATGAACGTGTGAGAAAGCACAGCGAGGGAGAACTATTGAGGAAGGCCTGCATGTTCGCGTCCTGGATCTGAACCAACGATCCAGTGCAAGCGAGCGGCGCGGCGATCGACGACGCCACGGCCGACTAATTTGCATATCGTCACGCTGTGAGATATAGTCGAAAAGCACAGACCGACATGAAGACGCAGGTCGCATACGAGGTACACGTCGAGCCGTTGACGTACTGCACCTGTTTGTAGTCCTCAAACGGACAGAAGCAGTTCGCTGAAAGCATCATGATAGTGATGGGATAGTTGCGACGAACCGTTGCAGAAGGCCTGCGCGATGAGATCGGGCAGCGTGGGATCGGATCCGTTGAGGATCGTGCAGTCCGGATTGCCGAGATCCACGCGCGGAAGATCGGTCGCCCTGGCCGGCTTCAGCGCAATCGTCACCAGGGAGCGTTGCGCATCATCCTGAAATCTTTCCCTTGTTCATATTGTTTGACACATGGCGCAGTGTGTGTATTGCGTACAAGGATGCCGGCCGCGTTCACGCATTCCGGCTCGGAGCGGTGGTCACCCGAACATTCGCTCTGCTTGCTCGACATGACGACCACGACCTGCATGGAGAGTATGCTGATCGAATCATCTCGTCGGATCGCTCCCCCCTCACCTGTCCGTAGCCTGTGCCGTAGCGATCGCTCGCGTCCAGCAACTTTCGAGCCGCGTCGAGACCGCTGAGTTCATTATCTCTCGTTCGCTGCCTACGCATCAGTAGTGCATCTTACTCGGCAATGTTGGGCGCTGCGCTCTGCGTTGAGACCGTTCTCAGAACCTGATTGATGGCGAGCACCGCGGACATGCTGTCGTTGTAGACCTTGAGATTGGCCACAACCGTAGCCTAAAGAGGTTTGCCGTAGACAATCGAGCGGGAGTGAGAAGCTCCGACATTATCGCCGGCCGTGATGATGGCGACGCGCGATGAGTAGGAGCCGCTTTGTGCGACCGTCAGTTGCAGCAGAACGGTGTCGATAGTGTTCTCGATCTGCCAGCATTATATCGGTCATCCTCATCGTATGACGCAAGTACGCACACTCTGGACGCCGCTTCGATCGACACCCGCGGTGACGTCGATAACGAAGACGATATCCAGCCAGACGCTGCCGATCTGGCACGGGCAGGAAGGTGCGGTGCCACTCTGCATGTGGGCGATGTTTACACCTCATTCGATCGATGGACACTTGCGCTGTTTCCGGACGGATTTCCACAAGGGCGCTCTTGCGGAAACCTGTCCGGAAACAGCAAATGAGAGGTTGCCTGCATACCCCTGCGGCGGTCGGCGTTCCGGTCGGCGGTCCGGTCGGAACGGTGGGGAAGGTCGAAGGCGATCCGCCGGGATAGAGCTCACAGAGCGGCACCAGCTTGTAGCCAGACGGATCGTAGGTGCTGCCGCAGTCCACGGCGGTTGGATCCACATAGTCCGCTATGACAGAGCACGCGCCATTCTCACCCGAGTCATCCAGATCGAGGCTGAAGTTGGCGGGCGGCGGGTTCGATCCTAACCACTGCCAAGTGCTGTCGTTGCCTTTCACATAGTTCAGCCACGGGATCGAGTTCAGCGGGCTCCCCACCGCCCAGTAAGCCTCGACAACTTCCGGATAGCCGCCGCGCAGTTGCAACAACTATGCGCAATCATGATCATCTCTCTTGCTCTTTGCCTCATGAGACCTCGGCACCCTGTTGGGTGCAGAAGGCGGTGGCGTCGGCGAAGTCGAGCTTGGTGGGCAGATCGCCGTCGTTAAAGTAGTAGCACTTGCCGGGCACGGTCACCGACTGGACGAAGCCATCCGGACAGTTGACGTAATCGCGTGCATAGCTCGAATTGCCCAAATAGAGCTGGCAGATCAGGCTGTTAGGTACGTAGTCGGCCTCCCCATTGTAAAGACTGAAATTCACGTTTTATAATCTTTTAAATACAATAGAACGATCCTGCAAGGTCAAAAAAGAGAATACAGTTCAATTTGTTGTCATTTTGAAATTCTCGCGACTTCTCGTTCTCACGATTTTTCGTTCTCGCAACGTCGATCCCTACTTGATTGTGCCTTGCGTGTCCAGCCAGGAGAACGGTGAGTAGAAGTACCCCGTGTCCACGATCGTCGGCAAGTACGACGTGAAGCCGGCCTAAGATTCAGAGTGTCAATGAGTAGGCATGCTGATATTCTCGTTCGTTTCGCTGCAAAACGATGCCCGATCGAGGAGATCAAAACACTATGCGAAAGCCCGTAGTCGAATTGGTTGGAAGAAGTGAATCTCTCCCTACCCCGAGGGTATTTAGCCGTATTTTTGTCGGGGGAATGATTTGCCCAATGTTGACCGCACAGGTCACCCGATGCTTTCATTGTCTAGCCCGTCGTTGGCACCAAAACATCCGTTTTCTTCTGAAAAATGATGTCCCGACTAGCTTCCGTGGGCTCCGTGAGCAACCGTCCGTATCGGAGAGGAGTCAACGCGTTCGGTTGAAGTTTGTGAAGGTTCACAAGAACTGGACCCCACGGGACCGATAGTGTGTCCTATCTGTGCCGTCCGGTCAACAACACCCGGTGCCCTCTGTGAAAATCGTCATAGTGTGGGACTGTTGCTTCTCCACGCTTGGCGTCGGTCTAATCCGCCGGGATCAACAATATCGCCATCAAGAATCTGGTATTTCCACGCACGGAGAGAAACATACCGAACGACTTCGTTTCCCAGCAAGATAGTGACCCAAAAATACAAATCGCGTTTCGTCGCCCGGTTTCTCGTCGACCCCCCTTCTGTACCTGCGCAAGCCAGAACGGCTGGCCGTTGGCCTTGCCCAGTCCGACAATCGCGCCGTGGCCCAGTCCGTTCTCCGAGAGGAGCTGGGCCAACTCAGCATCTTCGACGTCGTTTGCGATGGCGAGGATGTCGCCGGCGCCGTTACCCGCTCGTACGCAGCCGAACACGAGGTCATAGTAGGTGGAGCTGGCGTCGAATCCGCTCAACACCTGGTAGCACTTGCCCGGCACCGAGGTGGACGCCGTCCAGTCGCTCGGACAGCTCTGCTGCACCGAAGCGAAGATCGGCACCAGGAGGACGATCGAGAGCACGGACCGTAGAAACCACATCGCTCGACTGCACACTGAACCCACACGTGACCTAGAATGAGCTCGCTCAGACGGCAGTCTTAAATGAAGAGAGAGAGAGAGAGAGAGAGAGAGAGAGAGAGAGAGAGAGACCGTGAGAATCATGATAAGACGTCAAGTTCGGTTGGAGTCGGCGTCAGAGACTAGAGGAAAGGGTGCAGCATCCAAGTCGTGACGTTAGGATGATTTAACTGAAGGAGGAATGCACAAAAGGGCTGTATGATTGAGCAGGGTGTATACAGAGTGGCTCGATATGCAGTTTGCACCAAAAGCACGAATTTCAAGGATACCATTCAAGAAAGGAGACTTTGAGCTACTAAACGCACCTTGAACTGCCCATAAAGACCCATTTTCCATCGAATTATGAGTGTCGTAAAAAGGTGTCCGACTTTTGGGACACCCCGTAAACACGCGCATACTGCACCAATGGCGGTCTCGTTGGCCTTGACATCCAATACGCGATCAACCAACGGGGAACGCTTCCTGGCGCGGATAGCCAAGGAGGGGGTCGAGGGCGGGTATGGTTCCTTGCTTCGCATCGTCCCAAATGCTCCCGCTGATCTTGGCTGATCGCTTATAAACCGATTGAAGCTAGCATATTGGCACGATTTACAGTCAATACCTCCGTAAACGATTCTGCTCTCTGTTCTCTGTTCTCTGTCCTCTGTTCTGCTAAGATCTGCCGTCACTTTGTTTGGACCGAACAATATGGGCGGTGGTCGTCCCACGTCACCGCCATACTTTATGGCTACCCCCAGTTGGTCGCGTCTCAAAGGCGTCACCGACCGTCCTCTCGTTGCGACTCTTCTTCCTAAGATTAAGGTAAGAAATTGGCAATAGAGCAGCAACAGCACTTCTTCTTTTTTCCGCTCGCTCCTTATCGCCGAGAGATTGTCTCGCTTTCATTGCTCCTGGCTTGTGCACGAAAGCCGCTTCAGCATCAGTATCGTCTCATTCCCTCTGCCGTGCCGACGCGTTCCAGCAAAGAGCCGAAGAAGTGAACGTAGAAGACATGGCGCGTGCCATCCTATCCTCAAGTGCGTACGAACCACATACTATTGGCTGTGATAATCTTCAATCAGACACTTTCGACCCGATCCGTCGGTTGGATTTCCTCTTGCAAAACGGCACAAATCATATGCGATATTAGCAACCCCGCATCGGAATGGTCGTCTTCTCGGCCGATGTACAGCTTGTCTTCGGTCTCCGGCTCAACACGACTACGGATATCAAGAATAGTTGGCATCATCGGGATAACTCGTTCAAGTGACTGTGAACTTTAGCCATTCTGAACGCCTCGCATCCCGAAGAAGACACGAACATTGCGACGGAATGAATTTTGCCCGAACTGAGGTTTTTTCGACACAATTGAGCTGTAAAATTTGTAGAAGGTGTTCGATGCGGTGAGCGGCGTCGGTCGAAATCGAGCCATGATGGTGATTATACAGGGTGACCCAGAATTCTGGTAGACAAACTCCCAAGAACTACTGCTCGCTCAATATTGGACTTTATTCTTGTCTTGCAGGCCCGATGAGAGCCTGTTTAAATGGATTTAAGAGGTAAGTGTGGTGGCCATGTTTAGCTATTCTCTTTCATTTTGTTTAGACACGTTCTCCGTGTCCCCCTCTTCTGACTCATCAGAACACTCTGTGATATTTGCCGTGCAGTACTCCAGGATACGCTTCCCGATGTTCTCTTTGTCCCTTTGGCCGTGCGCATCCTCTAAGATAGCCTTGAGCTTGGGATCATCGAATACTGATGAATCGAAGTCTTCCGCCTTGATCTGACTGATGAGTTCTGCTTGCTTGCGTGCCTTTTGTAGCAGCACCAGTCGTGACTTGTAGCCAGATCTTTTCTCTTGCTGCGTCACGCGGATCTGCTGGTCTACGTAGTCGACCGTCGTGAGCGAATTCGGGCGGAGTGCGATGCGGTCCAGCTCGTTCAGACAGTCTGTCACCTCCTTGATACTGAACGCCATCTGAGAACTACACTTTTTTTTCTTGTTTTCCACCAACAGCACCTTTTTCTGAACGTCCTCGCACTTTTGCGCGATATCGAGCAGTGCGTTTTCTTCCTTGGACAATCCTTCCACGGCTGCATCGTATCTTTGCTTTATGTCGTCCACGGTAACTTCCTCGTCATCTTCATATTCTTCGTAGTAGAAGCTGCTACTGGCGTGTTTAGACGAAGGGCACTGATTCGGGCATGTTTGACAGGAGCCTTTGTCCATCACGTAGCACCATCCTCCGAGCACGTTCATGGGGACGATGCAGGATCGATGACAAGTCGTTTCGCAGACCGTGCAGTTCATCGAATACCGTACCCATGGCTTTATAGTCGAGGACTCGACGCGCCGCGTCTTTCGCTTCTTCATTCGTAGACGGTGGCCCTTCACGATCAGGATCTCATCGCGCATCCAGGCCAGGGCGTTCAGACTCTTATCGACGCGCTCCGACAAGGCCGAGACCTTCTCTTCCAGTTTGTGACGTTGTTCCAGCACTTTACGTGTCAGTGCCACGCTCCGAGGCTCGACCTTGAATTGAATTGTGCTTTTGTTTTCATATTCTTCTCGGGCTGACCTCTGTGAGGGCGTCGAAGAAGCACTTGTATGACTTGTAGGCCATCTGCCAGAACATGCGATTCATGTCGTGCTCGTCGGTCGATTGCGATCCTTCTCTGCTGGCATCACTATCCGTCGCGGCATCCTGCTCGATGACGAAGACGCAGTTGTTGAACTTGAAGCAGTGCTGCTTGTCCATCTTGATCTCACGCAGTGCGCTCATGACTGGAGGGCGCGTTCTATCGGCAAACGTGATCATGATGAAGATGTTAGGCAGCACGTCCTTGCCAAAGATCGACAGAATCGAGTTGAAGACATAAGTTTGTGCGGCAGTGAGGCGGGCGTCAGACGCCTTCACCGTGAAACAGAACGCATCCACGACACTTATGCTGTTCTTGAACAGACCGCGCAGCATTTCCATCAGCATCTCGTCACGCTCTATGCCACGCGTGTCGCCGAATCCTGTGTGTAACATTACAATCTCTCATCAGCCGCAATTACCGGGCGTGTCAATACATGCGACTGTGTACGGGACCGGGCTGCCGTCGAAAGTATACAGCACATATTCACTAATCACGTCTGTCTGACTCTGGGTCTCGGGTCTTTCGGGCTCGGGAGAAACCAGCCGTAAACGGAGGTCGGACTCGTACTGGATATCAAAGAAGTAGTTCGTCATGCCGTTGATAAGCGTCGTCTTTCCCGTGCCCGTTGCTCCAATCATAAGGACGGTTTTTTGACTTGGTCGTGACATGTTCCGTTCGCCGACGTTGAAGCGTTGGAATTGATCTTTAGGGCAGTTTGTGCTCACTTCGGTCATAGGAACCTGCAGTTTCGTCTACTTTCAAGAATCCACTCTCTCTCACTCACCTGATACCAGCTCTCGTCTCCTGTAGTCTGCAGTTTCTGCGCGCCCTCGAGCAATCTTTTGACGTATGGTCCCGCCTTCTTGGCAGAGGTGACGAGGGTCGGCTCACTCGCTTTATCCTCTTCAGCCGAACAGGCGGCGGCACTGCTCGTGACGGCACTGCTCGTGGCGGCGTCGCCCTCGGTCTTGTTCGGGGTGCGAATCTGCTTCGTCGCCGTCGACGTGTCGGCCTCCCCTTTAGTGTTTGAGCCAGTAGCACCGGTGGGTGATGTCAGCCGCAAAGATGCTTGTCTATGGAAAGCAGCCAATTCCTTGTTTACGTCCTTTTTCTTCTCCTTGATTGACAATATGTCGGGCGACGCGGGCAAGCCAGCGCTTATGGCCTGCGCCTCCAACAGGCGATCAATCCGATCGTCCTAAATATCACTATGCACTCATGAAAAATGCACTGTAGCACCGTTCTTCCGCTGGTTTGGGCTCCATCTACCTGAACGATTGTATTTCTAAAATTGTAACTTCGATCTAGCCAACCACTTCTGGGAGCGGCTCCTCAGAGCTCATCGTTTTGAAGACTTGATAGCGGAGTGCACTACACCTGCAAAACTGCACTGTGCCGGTGGGCAACCCGGAAAGGAGGGTTTCGGGGAAGCCGGATCGTTGCGGGAACACTAACGTTGTGAGAGCAAAGTGAGGGCCGAGCCAATCATGCGTTATCTGCGAGGACCAAGTCAGTCATGTGCTGTTTGTGTGCACCGAGTCAGTCATGTTTTCCGCGCAGAACGAGTCAGTCATGTGACGTTACATGCAGTGGCACGCACTTTTAGGGTCTTGTCCGGAAGCTGACGCGATCTGGATGAGGAGTTGACAAGAATTCACTTCTCCAATGTTTTTCACTCGTGGGCTAGGGAACGAGGGTGCGTGAGACGAAAGAGAGTAAGCACCGTAGGCACAACTATTTGTGGGAGTCAAGTGAGAACTGTGCCAGTTGTGTCTTATCTGTGCGTACTATACTAGAAGGTAATGAAGTATGTTAAAGGCGGGCAGGAGGAAGAGCAGAGAGCCGAGAAGGAGAGAGATGGACTCGAGATTTTGCAAACAAGAGATCGGACCGGCGGTAGAGTCCGCCTTATCAAAACTCTTCCATCGTGCGTCGACCATTGCACCTCTGTATGACGAAAGCCCAACAATCGGA
>JACMII010000257.1:0-27962 GCA_014805405.1 Bunonema sp. RGD898 | reverse complement strand
GCGCCGCATCTCCTGGCGTTTGGCGCGCGCCGCGTCCGACCGCTCCGAGTCCTGCTTCAATTCGCCGCAGCGCTCGGTCGCCTCGAAGACGGCGGCGTAGTCGGCGCCGACGCCGCGCCGCATTTCCTGGCGTTTGGCGCGCGCCACGTCCGACCGCTCCGAGTCCTGCTTCAATTCGCCGCAGCGCTCGTCCGCCGTCAATGTCCGCGCGGCGCCCACGTCGTCCGTGGAGACGACCATGAAGCGTTTCGTCTTGGCAACATAGTAGCAGTCACCGCCGTCGTAGTCCGAGTACGAGATTGTCACCTGCAGATGAGGGGTCATATCGAAGAGAAATTGTACAGCTTCCTAAAATTTGGAATCATTCCAAACGTTCCACACTACGGTGCGGAAGGTAATGCGGATCCTACGCGCCGGCCCGCAACAACAAACGCACCTTGACGCGTGCGCCTTTCACATCGGTCCCGTAGAACTTGCCGCCCCTCCCCTTGTAGGCCCTCACGTAGTCACCGCCGTCCCGACCAGGCGCTCCATTCCTGCCGGGTGTACCGCGTTTGCCATCCGAGCCCTTCTTGCAGCTGACCTGGATGAGCATTAAAATGATGAACAGTTGATTGTTTACGTTCCGCAAGAGGCATCTCTTTCTCTAGTTACATTTATTTAGAATCTAGAGTAGTTGAAATAGAGAAAATGCGCTTCACACTAGATACCACCCTGCCCCACTGACATGTTCTGAGATTAAAGAGTTAAAAATATTGTATCAGTGACGACAGACGCAGCTTCAGCGACCGTTAGTCGGTTTGAAAACAGCAACATTTTCGAAGAGTACCTCCATACCTGCACTTTCTGTTCTATTTCATCGCCATTGGGCGACCGGAACACGACCCTCCCCGGTTCGCCGCCCTCGCCACCGCACCCGTTTCGACCACCTCGGCCTCCATCCTCCCCGGGCTTTCCGAAAATGATGACAATTAGCTGAAGCTTCGAGTACCTGAACATGAACCGTTGTTGAATCTAAAACAATGCAACGCCTACCATGATGCGCCGCCAGAGACGTTGAAAATACGCTTGAAGCCGTCAACGTGGCTCTCAACAAACTCGTAGGTCACGGCGTGCTTCAGTGCATAAAACGTCATGTACTGGTAGACGGCCACATAGACGTTCCAGAAGTTGTTGAATTCGTCCGTGGTACAGAGAACGCCATCATCACCGTCCTTACCTTGTCCGCCGTCCTGCACGGGATATGTATATCATCTGATTCATATCATTTTCATCTTCCGTACTTGTCTTTGGTCGGATCACAGTGGCGGATTCACTCAAACGACTCAGCACCTTGCTGCCCCCATAACATTACGTACTGTCACATGCTACTGTTTCCGGACATGGGGTATTATTCCGTTTGAGAGTAATCACAGTGGGATGTGTTACCCGCTACCCCCAGAATGCCTCCATTCAAACACTGAACTGAAAACGCCAATGTCAGGAGTAAGCCCCACCAGTGTCTCAACTTCCTCACCTGTCCGTTATCCCCATCCGCGCCCGCCCCGCCGTCGGCCTGGATGGTCCAGCACTTCGAGTCCTCAATGCCGAGCGTCTGTACGTAGACGTCGCCGCTATTCTCTCCCGCCAGTCCGTCCCGACCGTCGCGTCCGTTCTCACCACGCCCCACTTCCGGCAGTTTCAGCGCGTCCAAAGGTCTGGCCGGAGGTCCGTTCACGTTCCAGGTAACGGCCTTAGTGACGAGCACTTGACGAGCGTAAACCTCGATGGTGAAGCCAGGCAGCTCGATGTCCAGGTCCAGCTGGAGTTCGCCGTCCGCGACGATGTGCACTTCTCTGCAGTCGGGCCTCCGGTCGAGCATGCTCTTCAGTTTGGGCCACATCTGATATGCACATAATTTTAAACACAGTATGCAACATAAATACAAGATACGTCTATTGTGTATTCTTCTAGGAACGGAAGCTGGGTTCGTGGCCCACTCGCGAGAAACCTCCGAAGTAAAAGCGTTAGAGGAGATCGCTAGAAAATAGTCACTGTGGCCTATATGTTTAATGTTGAAACTATTGGAAGGAGAAAACATGCGAAATACTGCAAAAAACTACAATAGCAATCACGTGGTGTAAACAGAAGGGAGGGCGCGCGTTAGGAACGATTTTCTTGCGCGCTAGAACTGGAGTAGAAGACGTTCCGTTTACCAACCATCGAGAATCTATAGTCCTGGCCACGTGCTCTCGCAATGCAGCGCCCCTGTCGTTCGACCATCTCGTAGATGATTTCGGAGCAGAGTTCTTTGATCGCCTTCCGGATGACTTCGTTGTTAACCTCTCGTTTTTTCTCGATTATGTCCTTGACGACCTCCGCAAAGATGATGTGTTCTAAGTCGGCTTCCTCGTCGTGTTCCTTGCGTGGAGTGTTCAGTCCTTCGCCCGGAAAGACGTGCATACAGAGTTCAAAGAAGGCGTCGCAGAAGAGATGACTTCGTGGAGGCAACTGTGGTTGTCGAAGCCCGTGAAGAGTCCGGTAGACGCCCAGCTGACCGCGTAGGTGGGAATGGGCGAGAAGTCGCTCCGGAAACTTATCACGGAGGGCCTGCACGAGTCGATTCCTGGCCGAGTGTCCGTCCAGCAAGTTTACAGAATCCAGCAGCTGTTGCCCGAGAGGTTCTCCCATGTCCCGCAGTAGCTCCTGCACGGCATCCAGACTGCAGATTTTGGGGGAGAACAAGTCGACCCAGCGGAGGGCCTGTTTCTCGTCCTCGTCGTCAAGCTGCACGTCCAGGACGGCAGTGAACTTGGCGGATCCCAATTCAAGAATCCATTTCACGTAGGTCTTGGTGACATATTCGAGGCCGACCGCACTCAGCTCTGCACAGCATTTGCAATAGACGCAACGATATGCATTTACACAACGTCAACAAGCGAACCTGCTAGTCGCTCAATCTCTTGTATCGCGCATTCCAGGGAGGAATTTGCCTCGACCGCCTCGCGTATTAGATCCTCGACCTGTGAGACGGTCAGTGGACAAGACTGTAACAACGTCCATATTACGCATTTTCGGAGCCGACAGACCTGATCGTTACGGGTTTGAAAGTCGCTGTCTGAGATCTCGTCCGAACTGTCCACATCATCTTCCTAAAGGTCGGATAGACATTAAAACGCTTTCCGCCAGAGACTCAAAGGGGTTTGGCACTAGAAGACAAAGTCTGACAAGGGAAGACTCTCAGGGCGTTGTGAGATTTCCAAAAACGACACGACTAGGATTGTAGAGCTTGTCTGGCTGATCCGGAATCATGTCTCCATTTTTGCCCAAGACCTTCTTTTTAGATCTAAATTTGATCTTGTAAGTTGCCAAAGATTTGTTTTGCTTGTTATAATGGCCATCTCGCGCTCCGCCGGCCAGCGGTGGTGGCGGGGTGGTGAGGGGCAGCCGGGTCACAAAACTTTTCTGCCGTGCAACGCATGAGTTTGATTTCAGGGTCTGCAGTCCTTTCTTGTTTGAAGGAATTTTATTCCACTTCAACTACTTGCATCTATGTGCGTTTTCGATGAAGTCTGTGAAGCAGAATTTCTTCTCGCAGTGTGAGTATCTTGCAAATGCAAACGCCGTGCAGTTTGTGCTCTGGCAATGACAGTTTTGTAGAGAACATGGACTTTGTAGGGGTGAGGAAGACACTCGGATGATTAGGGATGATGATAACAAGCAGCAGTGGCATATGATTCACAACGAAATCAGTCTGAAAAACGAGTTGTAGACCCCAAAATCGAGCTCATGCGCTGCGTGGCACAAACGTCCTGCCGTTCGGCTGCATCTCACCACTCCGCCACCACTGCCTGCCGGCGGGGCGAAAGACGATCATTATGACAAGCAAAACAAACCTTTGACAGCTTACAAGGGCGAATTTAGACCTAAAAAGGGGGTCCTGGGCAAAAATTGAAACATGATTCCGGATCAGCCTGTTTTGTGTGCCTGCAAAAGTGAGATAAAGAACACCTCCACATCGAGAGACACAAGAGACGATACGTTGCGTCAGCCGTCCCCCAGGACGGGAAGGCAGAACAGACAAAACACTGATTCTTCCACGGAGATAAGGCCGCCCTCGATCCGCTCGCGGCCCCCGGGGTCCCGAGTTTACACTGATATCCACGAAAGACCCGGACGGATAGTGCTGACGAAAATAAAGGAAGAAAGAAGCTAACTCCCTCGCGACTGACGACACGCGAGAGAACAACATTCATGAAAAATACACTGCAATACCTCGTTTTGTAGCTTGCACTGGTGCTTGAGCGTGCCGGCGCCGCAATCGCAGAAAAAGCGATCACAGCGCACGAAACGAACGTCGTGCCCGGCGTGGCACGTCCGGATGCAGCTTAGGCAGATCGTATCCTCTTCGGTCGTGTCACACGTGTCACAGCTGCAATCATGCTGTGTCGAACTGTACGAGTCGAGGTCCCCGTTGTCTGCCAGTCAGAGACGGCTCTCATGGATTTTGAGTGAAGTCATTACAAACAAAATCTATCGACTCGTAGGGCTCACTAAGGCGGAATCCAGAATCGGTCTGCACTGCTACAGATCGTTTGATATGCAGACAACAAAGGGCTAGAACTTCGACCTTTATCTAGGGGTGACTTTTGCCTAATGGTTAAATCGTCTAATTCTTCACATTTAGAGAACTGATCAATGTCTAAAACGGATTATGAATCTGTACCGGTAGAAGTCGTGCATGGTGGGCGATGTACGGGACGTGATCTCGAAGAGACAGCTTCCCTTGGTGACCGTCTTCTCCACCAGGTTGTCGTTGTCGTAGATCTTGTTGTCGTGCAGCGTTGGGCGCACGCCGGTCGCCAGACAGAGGCCTCCGGAGCGGTTGTGAAAGATGGCGTTCGACTCGAGCGTCGCCATCGCGCCGTTCGCGATCACTATGCCGTCGGCGCGGCCTGCAGTTTGCGCGCGATACTGACATCGAAACATCTTGCACTTCGCTACCTTCGTAGACGCGATTCCCTCTGAGCGTCGGGTTCGACTCGGACGAGATGAGCACGCCGGCCTGCGCATTGCGGTAGATGTCGTTGTCCTCGAGAACGCCGCGCCCTTTTTTGAAGATGCAGACGCCCACATCGCGTCCGTCATAAATCTTGTTACATCTCAGCATTGGATTGCCATCGGTAGCGATCCCGACTCCAAACATGGAGTTGTCGAAGATCTTATTATCCTCCAGCATGCCCTGTCCGTTTTTGTAGATGAGAACGCCACCTTTCTGGTTGTCCCAGATCTTGTTGCGCGTGATCTTCGGGTTCGATCCCGTCCTACGGCAAGAGGGCTTGCATTTTGTGTTTTCCAAGAAACTACTTAATCTGGGCGCCCGAGTATAGATGATTGGAAATATCGTTCTCCTCAAGCACGCCCTGTCCGTCGTTTTGGATAAGAACGCCACCGTTCTGGTTGCCCCAGATTTTGTTGCACGTGATCTTCGGATCCGAGTGCGACTCGATAGCGATGCCGACAAACTTATTCGAATGAATTTGGTTTTCCATGAACTGGCCCCGTCCCTGAATAATTCAGCGTTTCACTTGATTCTTCGTTGTCTACCTTATTGTGCACGTAGACACCGAACGCCTGCCCGTGATGTACTTCACAGCGCGTCACCATTGGATTTGCGGCATCTCTCACCATGATTCCGGAGGATCGGTTGTTGTGGATGTTGCAGCTCTCAAAGTAGCCCATGCCGTGGTCGGACGTGAAGATGCCAACATAGCGACCGTCATGGATGTGACACCGTCGGAAGAAGGGATTCGCGCGGTTCCACACACAAATACCTGATGGTTTTTGTCAATGAGTTTCGATTGAATGATGTGCAAGATACCGGGACCATTGTTGCGCGCAATCTCGCAGTCCTCGAATTGGCCCTGCGCCGCGCCAGTCACGTAGATGCCCGTACTTTCACAGTCACACACGACGCAGTGTCGCATCTACATATGCATGTACACATCCCATCGACATTAATCGAACCTTGGGATTCGCAGCACTCCCATGCACATAAACCGCTGCCCCGGTAGTTGCCGACGAGCGAATGACGCAGTGTTCAACCAGAGCGGTCGAATCGTCACAGATCTGCATTCACATATCTCTTATTCACTTGAGAATCGAGTTTCACCCAATGCCCCCACAGTGGAGATGGAGAAACATGTACTCTACGAACGATGAAATGAACGAAATCAAAATAACATTTTCGACTGCCAAACCTGTTCTATGGCTTGCACAAGGTCTTGCAATCTTGTTAAGCCTATATTTAAAGTACTGGAATGGAAAATTGAATACAATTTTCAGAGTACACGTCTCCCAATGGGGGCACCGGGCTATTCTCGTGTGAGAATGTATCTAACCTCAAGAGCGAAGTGATATGTGCGCATGGGTGGATTTCCAGCGGCAATCGCTGCGGCCACGACTCCAGAGTCGGGCGCAAATCTTAACAACATGTGCTCCAAAAAGAACCAAAACGCCACCACGAACCGAATAGTCATCCATCCCAAATAGATGTCTTGACTGCCTTTCACTAAAGTTATGGTCGTAGCAAGTCGCCTCTCGATGATCACTCGCGACGCAACATCGAGACCGGCGCCTGATATGAGCTCAATGATTGTTTGATGCAATCAGTAGTCCCACTAGCTCCGATGATCTGAATGTCCGAGTTGATCATCACCGTGGTTTCGAGAATGTAGAGACCAGTGTGAAGGAAGATCAGTTTCTCAACGTTCTTGCCACGCGCCTTAACCAGTCGGAGGGCCTGCAAATTGGCGTGACACTACTGAATTACTCTGACACCACCTGATCCAGTCGATCGCACTGCGTGAGGTGCCGCCCGCCGGCACCGAAACCGGAATACAGGGAAGCGTATCCCGGCCGAACGTGGACGCCGTCTTTCTGCAAGGCTTGCGCGTTTCTCTAATGTATTGATGATGAAGAAATATCGGTAATGATCGAGCACTGACAAGCTGCTTGAAGCTCTCCTTCCAGGGATTGACGACGATGAACTCGTCGTGCGGTTCGCGGAACTCGAATTGAGCGTGGCCGATGTGCAGCAGGGGACGCGAGTACTCGAAGACTTCCTGGTAGAGTGGCTCCCACAAGGCTCGATGATTCGCGACGATCCGGAACTTGCGTGACACCAGGGCGCACCGTGTGAGATCGCCCTCATAGAGATAACCGAAGATCTGACAGTCACTGTTGAATGATGATAATGCTTATGAAGGGGACAACCTTGAGCATGAGTTCGAGCGGCATATCCGCGAAGTTGGTCCTCTTGAGGATACCATCATTGACCGACAGTCCGCCAATGTCGGGATGTTCGGACGACGTGTCGGTCTCACTTTCGACGTTCAAGTCAGTATCGTCGTTGATCTTTGCGTTCGACTCGACCCCTATTTCTTTTGCTGACTCGGACAGTTGTTCCACCTGGGCGCTTGTATTTCTAAAATGCTTAATTTCGATCTAGCCCACCGTCTTCTTCTCCAACTCGTTTGCGAACTCACTCGACGTGGCACGCTTCTCCGACTCAAATGCTGTCATCCAACTGATGAGCGCGTTCATCTTTTTGTCCAGTTTATTCATCACTTCGGGGCGTTGGTTCGCCCGAAGAGCCCCAAAGACGGCGTATCGTTCCTTGTCCGTCTTAAACGGATGCACCATCTCCAGGAAGACGAGGCCCAGGGAGAAGATATCCGTACTATTCGTGTAATGACCGGACGGCTGAACGCACACACCTCTCTCGATGGCAGTACTATTTCCGCAATTACCTGCTCAGGAGACATGTAAAGTTCAGTTCCCACATCTAGGGTGTGTAGACTGCTCGTGGCGGATGAGCTCGCGGTGAAATCTCCGTTGGCTCCGGAAGAAGATGACGAAGCCACATCAATAGCCAGTCCGAAGTCGCCAATCTTGAGAACTGGCGCGGCTTCATTGGGCGGCGATCCAAAGAAGATGTTTTGCGGCTACAAGATGCACGGAGTTATGTGTCAAATGCGGTGTATCCTCTCACCTTGATATCCCTATGTATCAGATCTTTGCCGTGAATATACTTGACGGCCGAGACCAGCTGGCGGAACCAATCAAGCGTCTGCGAGACAGGTCTTTGTTCCGGGAGTTGATTCCGTCCAAGCCATTCGTGCAGAGTCGGACCGCAGCACCATTCCATCCGGATGTAGAGACAGGGCTGATTGTTGTCCATCCGCGAAAGTTCCTCACCGAATGACGGTTTTTCCATCCATGCGTCGTAATATTGGGTAATGTTTGGATATTTGAGTGAGGCCAGGAAGTGCACTTCTCGCATCACTTTGTTGCGCGACTGTTCCGTGTCGACCACATAGACTCGTTTGATGGCATACAGTCGTTCGTCTAGCTTGCGTTGGGCTTTGAAGACAACACCAAATTCTCCGCGTCCGATCACGGCCTGTATCGTGTACTCGCCGGAAAGCCTGCTTTCGAAGAGCGCAGATTTGGTCGTGCCAGTCGAGCTCGACTGGGTGACCTGTGCCTGCAGCAGGCGTTCAATCAGATGCATTCATGAAAACACGCTGCAGCACCTTTCTTCCGTTTACGAGGTTCCACCAATTTTTTAACATCTGTTGGAGTTCTTCGTCCTAAACAGTTGCATTTCTAAAATTTTTAATTTTGATCTATCCAACCGTCTCCTTCGACTCCTCGCGTGACGACATGCTGTCGGCTGGAATCTTGGACTGGTGACGTAGATCTACATTGACGTTCGTCTCGCCTCTGAGAGCTTCTGTACAAGTTATACCAGTTGTAGTAGCAGAATTAGTGCTTTCTTGTTGAACAGCGTCGAACCGGTCGGGTGGCACGATAGGCCCTCTATCTTGACGGAATTCTGCGCTCTATTCAACGTTTGCTTCTCGCAGCAGTACTACCGACCTCTTTGCCCGTCGCACTTGACTTGCTATCGCGTAGCAGCACTGCGTGAGCGATGAATTTCACCGAACTCGCCTAAACCCGATTATGCGTTCGACAAATGAGAAGAAGCTATTTTGAAGGGGAATGGACGTTTGATCAATAGTTGACTGTTAAATTCATAAGATAGGGGGTTGAATGGTGGACCCGACAGAAGACATATGCATAGATAGGGGTATCGGCACCATCCTAATGCCGGCAAAACAGGCCAGGATGGCATTGCTAGATAAGGAACTGTGCACAATTAGACAAACGTGAAGTAGTGAGGAGGAATATGCTCATGATTGGTCGAGAGGATCTTGAGTGTTATTGTCACTGCAACACAGCTACGAAATCTCGCCTGCGCGAAACCGACCCTGATTAATGTGTTATTTCATTGAGAAATGAAGAGCGAGACTCCCGTCAGTCGTATGTTGCCTGTGCTTCACTCATGGGCCAAGGAACGAGGGCGCGTAGGACGAGAGAGAGCAAGCGTCGTAAGCACAATTCACTGTGGAACAGTTAAAGTGTTGCAAGGGCGAAGCGCGGACTGAGCCAGTCGTGTGTTACCCATACGAACCGAGCCAGTCATGTGTTATCTATACGAACCGAGCCAGTTGTGTTATCTGTAGCATGTCCAAGCTGAGCCATTTCGACAGCCGTGGTCGAGTTTGTGACCTAGCGTACAAATCGATAGTTCTCGACGTCGCCGAGGCCTATGGAGACAGTATGGTGCGTTTTTTCTGATCACTAAATCATGTCTTGCTATTTGTATTCAAAAGCCCACTAGAAAGATATAATCTATCGAACATCCAACTAGGAAGACAAATTCAAAGAGCAGCGAAAGCAATGATATTTATCAACAATAATAATTCGACACCAGTGTGCTGTGTGAACTCGATCAAAGCAATGGAAATTGAGTGATGAAATGTCGCGATGGTCTATAATGTGCTATTACATTCGAGTGCCCTCAATTCATCCAGCATCCGGTCCTTCTTCGCGATCTGAAGCGCCTCGTTCCAGGAGGAGAGCCATCTCGAGCGACCGAACACGTTTCCGAGCAGAATGTTGAGCGATGATTGATCGTATCGATGACAGCTCGCATCCGACCTCACGGAAAGGTCGCACGATACTCTGTGACCGTCGGGCGCCATACACGGTTCATGTGTTCCGCACAGAAAGTCCCATTTCAGAATTTCGGCCGAGAACGGACTGCGCTGGATGAAGATCGAGTTCGACTCACGCATCATGCGAGTTCCGACGTCTGGGTTCATCGGAAGAAAGGAAAGCATGCCTGCAAGTGGTCATCTATGAGCATCGAAAGAAGAGCGCAAATCATCACCAAAATTTGTGGGCCACTTGACGTTGGTCGCCGACGGCGAGCGCATGACAAAATCTTCAGTTCTATTTCGGCGGACGGATTCGTGAATGCTTCTCTGAAATTAACGCTAACTAATCGTTGAGATCACAAGAACCAATTCAACAAATCAGGGCAACGTCATTCGTGAACCGTACGCTAGCGTCAATCGCCCAAAACGCAGGAATGACATCTCCCTCACTCCAGACCTCGGCCATGAGGATCTTCTTGAAGTGGTACTGCTTGAGATGACGTACAAACGACGGGTATTTGTCGAATTGGAAGCGCCGCACCTCGAGATTGCACACATTTCGGAGTTCATTTGCCTGAACGTTGACAATTGTTCTAACGTCGTAAAACGCTTTCCGCGAGAGACCCAAACAATCGGCTACTATGGCGGCACTAGCGGACAAAAGTCTGATTCAGGGGCTGAAAATCTCACAGCAAGGGTAGTTGGACACGCTGATTCCGAATATCAGGTTTATTTTTGGTGAAAATCATACAATCTGCATGTTGAGACGAACGAGCGCTTCCCGCGCCGAGAACCCCTTCGCGGTGGTCGAGTCCGCGAATTCGCCAACCATTAGGGCGTGGGCACGTTCTCACCAGTCTCACGTTGGGCACCTTTCCACCATCCACTCCGGCGGCCAAGGTTCGGGGCGCCCCTGCATCCCAATCCCTGTTGAACCGTGAATCATCGGTTCGTTTCCTGGCCTTCTCGTTCCTATCCTGCGCTTGACCGCGGTGACTTACGGATCCTCTGCCTGGCGACTTTCGGCACTCCTTGCGCGCCCAGAGACCGGCCTACGCAGCGCAGGAATTCCAGGGGACGAGAAAACTTCCCACCAAGCTGGGCCGAGCCGTGCGCCGTCGCACGCTAATCCCGCCGAGTCGCTCGTCTTTCACGTTGCTGCCACTAGGAAGCCTCGGCCGCCTCACACTTTCCTTGCGACCTCTGCCGCTCGCCTCTTTTCCCCCTTCCTCTCCCCTTCCCCACTGCACACCAGAATAATGACAAGAGAAGAGTATCAGACGAAGCCAGGCACTTGCTTCTCATCTTTCATTCACTGGGAATAACAGGGTCGGTGGTGGTCAAAAAGACGCGTGTGAGCGAGTCCTGTGGGTCAACAAATCAACCTAACATCAGCGGTCGGTGAAGCCGTCACGGCTCGCGAAGAGGGAAGACTGACCGTGAGGGGCACGATCTGCCTTGCCTCTCGTGAGGCGTGGTCGGGAATGTCTGTTCTGTTCCTGTCTATCTCGATCTTCCCCCGATCGTCGCCCTTCCCGCAACCCGGAGAATCGACTCGGTTGGATCGGCCTCGACGAATAGGGAGTAGAGGGAGCGACAGCAGATTGTCAGCCCTGCCCGCCTCCCCTCCCCCGACTATTCGTTCTACCGTTCACCTGTTGAGTTGTTTCGCTCAGTCCCCGGGGAGTGCGAGGACCCGGTAGATAGAGTACGGAAGTCTCTTGGTTTTGACACGCTGTCAGCTTTGTCCGAAAGTATAACACCTGGGGGCTTCTGAACGATCAAGACATTGAGGTGTGTCACCCTTTCTATAACACACTATCCGAGAAGCACAAGTCGTGCAAAAATCCGCAGAAGAAGATGGAACGAATTGTGCGCCACTATCACGTGCATTAACTCGCCCTTTTACCCACAGAACACTAGAGGAAGAAAGAGTGAAAAAATGATGAGAGTACGATTATGTATCAGAAAACAACTTTGTAGATTCGACAGCTGTTCGCCAGAGACTTACCACGAGGCTGAAGTCTCTCTTTCACATCGTCTTATGCCCTGCGTCGCGTTCTACACAATTTTTTGAATATTCCTCAATCTCTTACACCTTATTTCCTCAAACGCAATTTTCGTCCGACTCCAAGATCCGGGACGTGTGATTTTTCGCACACAGTTCAAGAAGTGGTCAAGGAATATGGTGGATACGAGAAAAGTGAGGGGGGTCAAGTGGAGAAAGGGTGATTTTTGAGACGTGCGCCGAAATGTCTCATCGAGATTGGACCGAAAGTCGGAGCCTGTTTCTTCGCGTTGAGAAAACTTGTGAGCTTCAGCTGTCGATTTTCTAGAAGGTGCCAACCCTGAGTATTATCTGTGATGCGGACAGCACGTAGAACTACTTATTTTTCTTTATACAACGTCTTCAAAATGGTTCCGCGGACACGCGCACTCGTCGGCTTTCGAGTGTGTAAAGCGCTTCGAAGCATCGATCTCCTAACTTTCTCCATGCAATCATCACACCGTGCGCGTGTGGTCGGGTGTTCCATTGGCGAAGACCACCGCTGCTAGTGTTGGGAATAAACGGAAAATGAGAATGAATGGAAAATTGACACTAAAATGTGGTCGTATATGCCCACATACTATGGCAAAAGGAAACAGTGGATTTCAGGAATCGAGTATGTGCGAAAGGGTGCCTGAAGTGGTTCTATACCACTCCCCCACCGAGCCGTTGGCAGTAGCCTACTAGCGTCGATCACTACTCGGCGACCATTTTGTGCCGAGAAAGATCGCATTTTGCTGCAAAAAACGTCTTATTTAGCAAAATCGACAAATGGTAGGCGATACAGTTTTTCAAGCCCTATCGAATGGTTTATGTCTCACTCCGAAAGCTTTCTGTAAGTTGGGACCCTTCCCTTGTTAAGCCGCGAAGAACGAAGGCAACGGGTGTGTCCGAGCGTGAGACACAAAACAATAGGGCGGTACCTGTACTTGGGGGCACAGCAACAATACGACGCCTAAACCACAGGCGCAGATGGTTTGCTAGTGCTGCTGTGTATGTGTGTGTGTGTGTGTCTTTCCCCTTTCCTTCCTGGTCGCCGCGGCGACACGATGGGACTGTCAGTCGATGAACTCTCCGGGTCGGGCACTACTGCTATGACAATGACTCTGTCGGAGATCTCGTTGTCCTCGAGAACGCCCTGTCCGTTGTTGTGGATGAGAATGCCACCCTCTTGATTGTCCCAGATCTTGTTGCGCGTGATCTTCGGATCCGAGTGCGATGCGATCTGGATACCGGCAAACGCATTCGAATAGATGCGGTTCTCCATAATCTGACCTCGTCCCTGAATCATTCAGCGTTTCACTTGACTTTCCATATTTCACCTCTTTCTGCACAAGGATACCGTACGAGTGCCCGTGATATACCTTGCAGCGCGTCACCGTTGGGTTTGCGGCCTTTTTCACCCAGATGCCTGATGGTTTTTGTCAATGAGTTTCGATTGAAAGATGCGCAAGATACCGGGACCGTTGTTGCGCGCAATCTCGCAGTCCTCGAATTGGCCCTGCGCCTTGTCCGTCACGTATACGCCCGCATTTCCGTTGTCGGACACGATACAGTGCCGCATCTACATATGTATGTACACATTCTATCGACCATTAATCAGCACGACCAGACCTTGGGATTCGCAGCACGCCCTTTCACGCAAACCGCTGCTCCGACAGTCGTCGATGATTGAATGACGCAGTGTTCAATCAGAGCGGTCGAGTCGCCACAGATCTGCATTTACAGATCTCTTATTCACTTGAGAATCGAGTTTCACTCAATGTCCCCACTGTGGAGACGAAGAAACATGTACTCTGCGAACGATGAAGTGAATGAAACCAAAAACAACACTTGAAACTACCAAACTTGCTCCTGAACCTTGTTCTGTGACTTGCAATCTTACTAAGTCTATATTTAAAATGCAGGGATGAAAAATTGAACATCATCTGCAGAGTACACGTCACCCGGTAGGGATCGAGCGAATCCCGTGTGAGAATGTATCTAACCTGAAGGGCGTAATGACGCGTGCGCGCGCGTGGATTTCTGGTGGCAATAGCTGCGGCCACGGCTCCAGAGTCGGGCGCAAATCTTAACGCTATGTGCTCTAAAACAGCGCAAAAGCGCTACCACGTACCGAACAGTCATCCATCCCAAATAGGCGCCTTGACTACCTTTCGCCAAAACTATGGGTGCGGTATGTCGTCCTTCGATGATCACCTGCGATGCAATGTCAGGACCGGCGCCTGATATGGGTTTAATTGTTTGTTTGATGCAATCAGTAGTCTCACTAGCTCCGATGATCTGAATGTCTGAGTTGATCGTCACCGTGGTGTCGAGAGTGTGGACGCCGGCATGTAAGATGATTCGCTTCTCGGCGCTCTTTCCACGCTTCTTAACCAGCCGGAGGGCCTGCAAATTGGCGTGACACTACTGAATTACTCTGGTACCACCTGATCCAGTCGATTGTACTGCGTGAGGCGTTGCCCACCGGCACCAAAACCGGAATCCAAGGGAGCGTGTTCCGGCCAAACGTGGATGCCGTCTTCCTGCAAGGCTTGTGCATTTCTCTAATGTATTGATGATGCTGCTTATGAAAGGGATAACCTTGAACATGAGTTCGGGTGGCAGATCTGTGAAGTTGACCCTCTCGGGGATGCCATCACCGACCGACAGTCCACCAATATCGGGATACTCGGTCGATGGAACGGCCGAGGTGTCAGAGCAGCTGCAAAACCTTTCTTTCTCACATGCCACGGATCAGCCGTCTCCCACCTTATGCGCACTTCGCTCGACGAGTCTGGTTTCAAGCACTTCGAGGCGGACGATCCGGCTCCGTCGACTGCCGCGATGGCGGCCAACGACGACGTGCCTGTCTCACTTTTAACGTTCTCTTTTACCAACTCGGACATCTGCTCCACCTGAACGACTATTTCTAAAACTTTAAATCTTGATCTATCCAACCGTCTTCTTCTCCAACTCCTCCTGTAGGTCGGAATCCTTTGGTGTGTCATGCAGCTGTTCCGCCTGAACGTTGGCATTTATGAAATTTTCATTTCGATTTAGCCAACCGTTTCTTGGGCTCGGGCCCGAATCTTTTTGAGTTCGCCGTCCTGAACAATTGCATTTCTAAGATTTTAAATCTCGATCTAACCAACCATTTCTCGGACTCGGGCCTGCACCTTCTTGAGTTCATCGTCCTGAACGATTGCATTTCTAAGATTTTAAATCTCGATCTAACCAACCACTTTCTCCAACAACTCTTCGAGCTTTTCGGCCTGAGTAATTATATTTCTAAAATCTTAAGTTTTTATCTAGCCAACCGCCATCTCTTTCAACTCCTCGCGTGACGACATGCTGTCGGCCTCCGCGGGCGAGCTCGACTGGGTGGCCCGCGCCTGCAGCGGGCGCTCAATAAATTCGCCCTAAATATTACGATACATCCGTGAAAAATACACTGCAATACCTTGCTCTCTGCGTGCTGCACGTTTCCTATTTCTTTTGCCGGCTCGGGCATCTGCTCCACCTGAGAAGGAGGGTTTCGGGAGAGCCGGGTCGTCTAGCGGCGGATGAAACCGAGCGACGACGCGCACTCTTAGGGGCTCGACAGCAAACTGACACGATTTGAATGAGGAGTTGGTAAGAATTCACACATGTTCTCCTATTCTTTCACTCGCGGGCCAGGGAGCGAGGGCGTGTGGGACGAGAAAGAGCACACGTCGCGAGTACGATTTGCTGTGGAACAGCTAGCGTTGCGCAACTAGGGAATGGGCCGAGCCAGCCGTGTCTTATTTGTGCAGACCGAGCCAACCGTGTGTTATCTGTACAGACCGAGTCGATCATGTGGCGCCATAAGCAGCGACGTTCACTGTTAGGGTTTCGACAACGAACTGTACGATTTGGATGAGGAATTGACAAAAATGCACACATCTTTTCCTATTCTTTCACTCGCGGGCTGAGGAACCAAAGCGCATAGGACGAGAGAGAGCAAGCATCGTAGACATAATTTCCGTGGGACTACTAGTGTTGTGCAACTAAGGGATAGACCGAGCCAGCCGTGTCCTATTTGTGCAGACCGGGCCAGTCGTCTGTTATCTGTAGCATGTCCAAACTGAGCCATTTCGACAGCCACGGTCGAGTTTGTGACCTAGCGTATCAATCGAGTTTTCGACGTCGCCGAGGCCTGTGGAGACAGTATGATACGTTTTTCTGACCACCAAGTCATGTCTTGCTATTTGTGCCCAAAAGCCCTGTATACGATGCAACAATAAGGATTCGGATAGCGAGCGATGCCGATTGATCGTGTTTGCACTGGCTCCGTGAATTGAACACGGCGTCGCATCGATGCACGGCAGGAACTGGTGTGTATAGCACTCGACGCAGTTACAGGTACCCGTCCGACCGGCAGGTACTGGAGGATTGCCAAGCACGTGACGTTAACCCCGTCCCGTGAGTCGTTGAGCATCGTTTCGATCCGATCCGCCGCGAAACCGTTGATGCTGAGCACCAACTTCACGGCCCCGACGAAGTTCTCTGCAACGTGCTCTGATCGTGTTCGGTGTGTGCCAGATGGAGCAGAAATTTGTGAGTGTCGTTGCCTAATTTCATGAGATTTCACAACCACTTACCTCTTCTTGACTGCACCTTGAATGTCACTACGATACCAGATCTCCTTCCTTCTGCTACTAATCCTCCTCTCTATGCCGCATGTAGGTTCCATTTTTGAAGGAAAGATGTGATTTGGGATTCACCTACTCCGCAACTCCATTCACGGGGTTGAAATTCATGCGGCTTGCGATTGTGTTTCAGGCTGCGTAGCTTTCAGAGCCTCAGAAGTACGTACGAAACTTAGGATAGTGGGCGGTGTGCACGTCAAAGTGCATGCGCATTGTGCTGTTCCACTGCAAGAAGTTGGACGCATGTATCGCCTGTCCTGGGAGCGAGAAGGGGAGCAAGCAAGAAGGAGAGGGACAAATGGCGAGAGAGAGCGGCGCGGGAACATGGATGGCTTAGTCTTCTCTCGTCTTGTCTGCCACCGCCAGCTGGTGTGTGTGTATATTCTCGCCGCCCACTCCAGGAAGGCGCTGTGTGCGCACACCAACACACAGAGAGACCGAGTGGGTCCCGACATTCTCTCCCCTTTCCCACTCTCGAACCGTGGGTAGAGAGCACGAGACAAGGTCAGTCCGCTGCAGGATGTGGGGGCGGAGGCGCGCACGCGCGAGAAGGCGTGCCCGCTGACCAGTCGGAAGAGGTGTGGGCGAAGAGCGAGCGCATCTCTCTCTCTCTGCCCCCGTGTGCTGTTGTCAATAATTGATGTGTGCCTGTTGTTGGCGACCACCAACACACCTTTGTTCTTGCCCCCCGCAATGCTGTGTTGTCGTACGCGGAGGACCAAGTCGATGTGCAGAGTCATTGCGACGGCGGCAGCTGAGAAGTGGAGGATGCTGCGACCTCTTCTGATGATGACGATGCTGCTCTGCTGCGTCGAGATGGCAGGTCTGGCTGGCGGTCACGGATTCTTGTCGCGAGCGGAGGATTGAGAGTGTGGAGGAGGGGCAGAAGAAGGGAGAGGAGGAGGAGGGAAACCTAGTTAGGGGGGAAGAAGACGAGAGCGCAATCACGAGCCCCCGGGGAGCAGCAAGAAGCTGCTGCAGCTGTGGGAGGACATAACGTGGCGGTGGCAGGCGTAGCAGTCGATGGATGGGCGTCCGCCGCTCGAGATAGCTGTGTTGTTCTGTCGCTGAGATTCCGACACGGAGGATCGGAGCAGCAAGAGGATGGCGACGACAACGGCGTCCATCCTGGCGCTGCCCACGCTGCTCTGCCAACTCATGAATGGTTGGCGGGAAGGCAGAGAGAGGCAGGGAGTAGGGCTCGTCTCAAGTTGCGTTGGAATATCCGGAGCGCATTTTTCGTGATCTCGAACTAGAGGATCATTTATCGATGTGTCGCCTAGGCTATTGGTTGTGGTCGACCTCTCTGAACAGGTTTTACCTTGACGCAATGCAAAAGTTCGGAAATTAAAATATCTTAAAACGTCGTCCGGACACGTTGCAGTGTGCTACCGCCCGCCCGAACTGGACCTGAACGAGTCAATGCAGTCGCATTCGGCGCTGCGCGGCCAAGACACCCAGTTCACGTGTCGAGTGCGGCACGTCGGTCGGCACCTCGTCGCGTTCGTGCGACTGGACGACGACGATCGCCGCCAGGCCGGACCGAGACTGCTCGCGCTCGACGACCGGGTCTTCATCGCGGGCGACAAGTACGAAGTGCGGGCTCGTGACGGAGCGCACCAGGACGAGTGGGTGCTGACGGTGAAGAACGTGCAGGTCGGAGAAAGACGTTGAATTTTTCACTCTCCCCTCGCATGCGCAATCGCATGGCTACTGCCCGTTGGAGTTACTTGAAGTGTGCCCAATGCATTTTTCAAAAGCATTCGTGTTCGCTCCAATGAGACAACGACGATGACATGTGCGTATAATTTGCAGCTCTCTGACGCGGCGAACTACAGCTGCCAGGTGAATGCGGAGCCGGTGCAACGGGCGGACGCGCGACTCGAAGTGCGAAGTGAGTTGTCCTCGTCCGCACTTGTCCTTCCCTCTTTCCTTACTTCCGCCCATCCACCACTTGAGCCCTTGACCCGCTGATTTACGACTGTCTCCCACGCCCGCTCGCGCACATTTGCATCGCCTGATGGTTGCTGGGCCGTTCTCGCTCTCTGCTCGCTCGCTCAAGAGCCTCTGCCGCCGCAAATCTCTCTCCCGCACCCCTCGCCGCTTGCGTAACCGCCAATTGACGCGCGCACATTGCCGGCATGCCTTCCTCGATGTGTACGACGACGACTGTGACCGCCAAGAGCTGACTGGCGGTAATGGAGTTGTTCCCCCTGGGGGAGCTAATAAGCGAGCGGGGATGCTGCTGAGGAGGGACAAAAGAGGGAGGGGACGATGCAGTGGCAGCCGACCTTGGCACAGGAGAGGAGGAGGAGGAGGCGGACTAGAGTAGCAGCGAGGTAATTAGGCGAGCGAGAGCGCGACGGCACCACGAGGGGAGCGGGGTAGAGAGAGGGAGGAAGGGAGGGCAGGTGAGAGAGCGCGCGACAGCTAGTGAGGCAGAAAACACGCGCCGGCAGCAAGGAGCATGGCATTCGAGGGAAGCCGAGCGCCCCTCAACAGACGATAACCAAATGTGATGCGTGTTTTTCGACATCCATACAAGCCTGTCCGGGCGTGTTTCGCTCACCGGACCCGTAACGAGGCTCAGTGAATTTTAAAAGTCAATACACTTCAAAGAGATCTGCAATTTCACAAGTGCCTGGCGAGACAGTCTGTCCCTTCAAAATCGCAGCGCCAATTGACCATCATCTCCAAAAATGACCGACTTGCAGCGCCGCCGTGGATTTCGCGCGAAACGCCGGCCGCCGTGGAGGTGCGCGAGGGTGCGGACGTGTCGTTGCTCTGCGATGCACGCGGTCGTCCGTCTCCATCCGTTGTGTGGCGACGACAGGACCGACAGATCATTCGGTATCACGGCTCCACAGGATTCGGCGGTACGTCGTTCGATTTGCAAGAACTGCAGCCGCCGCGTATTCTCTATGTAGAGAGGGGCCAAATTTCGATAGATCACATTACTCAGTTATCTTGCGAACGCGAGCAAAACGCAGACGCTGTTCCTTTATTAGAAACCCAATTACCTGTCCCGTTCAGCGTCGCTCGTTCACGGCGCCGAGCTCAAGATCCGCGCCGTCTCGCGCGCGCACATGGCCGACTACATCTGCACCGCGTCGAACGGCGTTCCTCCGGACCAGAACTGGACCCTAAAACTTCTCGTCACGTTTCCGCCAACCGTCTTGGCGCAGCAGTCTCGAGTCGGAGCGGCGCGCATGTCGCACGTCCGACTCGTCTGTCAGGTGGAGGCCTGGCCGAAGGCGAACGTGAAGTGGACGCGGAAGAGCGGCAGCGTCAGGGCGCCGGTCGTAGAGGACGACCGGATCAAAATGGTGGGCGAGCGATCGTTCCCCCTTTTTCTGGCGATGACTTAACATGCACGCTATGCAAAGTTCAAGTCCCAATGATGTAGGCGTCCGAACCCTCGGGGCCTTGGAAGTCGGTTCACGCGCTGGAATTCCGATCCGTCGAGACGACCGACTACGGCGTCTACGTTTGCGAGGCGACCAACGAGATCGGGCGCGGGCAGGCGAGCATCAATCTGCACGGTTGTTTTGCCATTTTTGCGTGCATAATAAATAATAACCATCATCGACGAGCAGGTCTCGGCGAACACGCACTGGCGCACGCCTCCGCACAAGGCGACGACGGCTTTCGATCGGAGTCGGGCGGCGCCGGACGTTTCGGTACGAGTGTTTGTTGTGCTCGAGAAGCTCGCCACCACGCACCCTATAGTTTGCCGTGACGACTTGATGCACCTTTCGTTTCTCACTCACTCGCCCACGAGCATCGTGTCTCTGTGGCCTGCACGCTTTCCGGGTCCACTATCGCCCGATTTCAGATCCGCTACTGTCGATTCGTCCGATTGACGGTGACGGAGACGGTGACGATGAAGACAACAACTCTTCCGGAGCGCCGAGTCAAGCGCAGTTCCCTGACGACGAGGATTATTTCCCCGGAGAGGATTCTGCAGACGACGGAGAGCAAGATGCGCCGCCTCCTCATCTCATCAAGACGACACCGTCGTTTGTGCCGACGGCCGTGCTGATCCTTCCGGACGAAGAGAAGCAGGAGAAGATCCGGATCTTTGCCGCGGCGTCGACATCGAATTCCATTGATGGGAAATCGATCGGAGTGAAACGTCCGTACTTTGCAGTGTAGTCTCGTGCCTATATATGTTTCTCATGGCTATATGTTTCTCGTGACTATATGTTTCTCGTGTCTATGTTTCTTGCACCTGCACCTCTGGGGGAGTACCAAAAATTGGCGCCGTTTTGCAGCGCTCCCTCTCCTACTGCTTCTGATCGCCGTACTCGTCGTCAGATGAACGGCGCCGATACCATTTTTGTCGAAGCTGATCAACCACGGGTTTTACGGGAAGAGAAGTCTGATCTGGATGGAAGGAACGCTCGCTTGTTGTGTGCTTTCTCTTGCAACATACGATCTTGTTCGCACTATCGCTGGCACATCAATCTAGTCCGTCGTCGTCTGAATCGCAGAAGAAGCCAATCGCAATAAAGTATCTCGCGCTCATACTAGCGTTTCCACTCGCCTTCAAAATTAACTGAACGTGTAAGGGTTCTTTCACAATCGGCTGCCAATAAATTGCAATTATCGTCAGAGTGAATAGTTTACTCGATCTCATTCAATCAATCACTTTCACAATTAGTCATATTGACGGAGGTGACGGCTCTGGCTGGCGGCGCTATGCTTCGGAGCGGTAGTGATCCCTTCCTCGGAATCTGACCGGATTGGCGAAACGGTTGCTAGATCGGAAATATGCCGTAGGGCCAGTCGACGGGCGCAGGCGCAGCTCACGAGCGAGACGGTGAATGTGAACAGAAGGGTGGACGTGGCGAGTAGACCTGAGTTGCGCGCATAATTTCTAGCAAAGAAACTAGCGTGTCGAAACCAGAAGCGACGCGTGAAAAGCAGACCGCACTGCTTTTGGACGGTCTTTCCTCATCGGCGGCTCCCTCGTCCCAAGTGCGGCGAGCGCTCCGGCGACTTGTGGAATTAATGGTATTGTTGTCTAAATGTGCGCCTACTTGCGTACAATATTTGCAAACATACCGTCATTTCGCAGCAACAACGGCAAGGTCCCAGTTGGCAGGACGATGACATCGGCGCTCAAGTCAGTCTCCATCTTTTGGCTAGCGGGAGCTGAATTTACATCATTCACCCTGCATTCACCCCTGTATTTTGAGATAAAATTACCGCCTGTAGTAGTGGAAGAATGTTGCCGCTTCTTGAGGATGAGTGGTGGCAAACGTTTTCCCGCCTCCTCGGCTGAATTCTCTTCTTTCGACGAATTGGACGCAGACGATGCAGTAGGACGAATAGACGGGGAGACGTGCTGAAATATGCAGTCGTAGTTTCAAATGATGCCTGGGTGAACCATCGTAAGCCGGAGACGATTCTTCTGCCGCGCGAGCTGTTCGATTCGTTCCTTTTCCTCTTGATCCATGCCATTTCTGGCTGTTGTTGAGGAGATAGTTGTCGAATTAGCATCAACTGCGTCCCGCATTTCTGGTTTCCGAGTAACGATGCCGAATGATGAAGAGACAAGAACCTGAGGACAGTCATCATAATTTAATCGTTACATACCGCTTGAGTCTTGTTCTTGTCATTCTCAAAATTCTCATCTCCATCCTTCGTCAGAGTCTTCGCAGCGGCCGCTGCCGCAGTCGGTCGGAGAATTGTCGGACCACCGTCGGACAGTATCGCCGCTCGTCTGTAGCCTAGTCCGGACGAGTCGTCGGGCTAGACGGTTCTCAAATGTTCACAACTGCAGTGGAAGCAAACATGGCGCGTCTCGAAGTGCGGTCCTCCGGGAAGTGGAATCTGGATTGGGATGGTGCCGCCGCCAAAGTTCGGAGGTGGTCCTATCCCGCATTTGCATGAATCTTTAGTCTATAACATTATTGTTACCCTGTCTGCTGTGGAAATCCGGAGGTGGTGGAGGGTAGTGATGGTGGAAATCCGGTCCCTGATGATGAACGTCTGGCGACTCATGATGCTCCTGCGAGGCACCGAGAAAGTGAGGACCGGGCAAGAAATCCGGATGAAGATGAGCCTCGGGTGGAGCTCCACCGCCGTCGCCGTGACAAAGCGGGGGCTACAGTTGCTTTAATATTGTTTTTATGGGTGGAAATGAGCTCACAGTTATGCCCTCACAGCCGCCATCCGCTCGATAGCACAACTGTAGTGTGCAGGTGAAGAAGACTTGGATCTAAATATCTTTTGTCAAAAATCCACTGAAATCAACTCCAAAATCACAACTTTGTCGGCATATTTGAACACTTTCGTATCTGCGTAGGCCGTCAGCGAGTGCACGTCATAGTTGACGTCCGCCAGCAGCACACGGTCCGTTCCACATCTATCATCAAATGTTTTTCAAAGGAAAACCGACTCCGAACAAGACCCCCGGTCATCGACCAGCTCGAACTTGTTGCCCTGACCGTCGTCGACGTAGCACGAATGCACCAGTAGTCCGTAGATAGCGGCTACGTGCTCTGCGCGCGACGCGGACGATTTTTCACCTTTATGGCTGCTGATAAAAAGCCGACTCACCTCCGCCGTCACAACTCCACACGTGCGTAAGCGGATCTCCGACATGCGCGAACGACACGACCGCATCGTGCGGTCCAAAATGGGTGCCGCCCGTCTTGAGCTCGTAGCTGCATGCCGGCAGCGCGAAACGTTCGTCGATCAGCTCGACGGTCGTCAGTCGCGCTACGTCCACGGCCGCCGAGATGGCGCGGACCGACTCGACGAAGAAGCAGCGAACGCGGAAGGCACGGTCGACCGATGTGACGAATACCCAAAGAGGAATTGCGTTCGTTTAGTTGGACTGCTATGCGAGTCTACCGGATGAAAGGAAACGACGAGCGTGAACGAGTAGGCAACGCCGCGCGGCGCGAGCTCCCGTTGACGACGCATGTTGCAGGCGCCGATCGCCACCGAGACCCGAAGCTCGTTGGGCTCGTGATGGGCCTAGATCGATGGGCTGGCTCTCAGAGGTGGACGACAATCGTCTATATATGGTCAGACCGCCTCGACGCTGTCGTGAAGGACGCACTCGGCGTCGTGCGCTTCGCCCTGCACGTAGAGACGGCCCTGTGCGTGCAAATGTGCGACGAGAATTCGCATTAGAATGCCGTCAACACCCCTGATTGCGTAGCTCTCACCTCGAACGGGCGCTGCGTCCGCAGTCCAACCGAGATAGCGTCGGTGCCACAGTGAACGTGCGGCTCTCCGAGCACACCGTTCTCGATGACGTCGTCGTGGCCTTGTACTGCCGGGAGCGCCACCATCTGACCGATGGCGGCGGCGGCGACGAGTAGCAATAGCATTCTCTCTCTGTCCGCCAGTAGAGGAGACTGACGCGGCGAAGCCGTGAGGGCCGGTCCTCCGGCTTGTCTCCCCTTCATGAAACTGGGTCACGATTACG
The DNA here is from genome assembly GCA_014805405.1 of Bunonema sp. RGD898. Taxonomy (NCBI): domain Eukaryota; kingdom Metazoa; phylum Nematoda; class Chromadorea; order Rhabditida; family Bunonematidae; genus Bunonema; species Bunonema sp. RGD898. The sequence continues at coordinate 3,767 of JACMII010000257.1, read as the reverse complement.
CCGCCGCCTCCTCCTCCCTCGTCTTCTCTTCGTCATTCGTTTCTTTTCGATGAGACGAGTGAAAGTAGTAAAGAATGCGTGCACGTCATACACCTGCCATGCGACGTGTGCGCAATGGCAGACGGACGGAGGGACGGTGCAAGAAACGGACGCAGAGGGATGTACGAGTGAATGGTGCCATAGGAAGTGGTGGTATGCAACTGATCAATGCGAGTGCATATCGGAAAGGTGCGTAGGACGGCGGGGCGAAAAATTCACTTCCAACAGCCACAATGTTTTCGTCTTCATTCCGCTCGTGCACGTCCGATGTGTGTTGCTGAGCATTCGTTGTCAGTGCAGAAAAAACGATAATGAATGGTAAGGTCGCACGTCTCTCATTCATCACCCGCGTCTTTTTCCCTTTCCATCTATCGACGACAGACTGACCGCCTATTGCAAGGAGCGATCACTGTTGTCGGCCGGAGAGCATCGCCTTCCTCTGCAATCACCTCACCAATCATCGATGAAATGCACTGGGGCTGCGGGGAAAATTCAAAGACGAGAGTAAAACGAATGCCTTTAGGCTTGAAAATTGTGCCCATTTCTATGCAAGGGCAATCTTTCTGTAATCGAAATTGAGCGGTTGAAAAGTTTCCACAAGAAAGCTGCCGGGAATGCTATTTTTGGCCTGCCCATCTCAACCTCTGAACCCTAAACGAACCTGAAACGACGATAAACCATTCCGAGATTTTACTCTGTCCCCGAATGCTACTCCAAAGCTCGGAAAACCCTCTCCCCATGAACCGCAGCCCTGTGCCCATCCAAACGACCTGCTCATGGTGTCCGCACTTGATCCGATCCACCATGAACGCGACGATGAGGGCCCACGCCTTGCGTACCGTCTCGCTCCTGCATCTTCGGTCGCCCCACTCCAGCGTGCAGTCGATCAGCGTCTCGGCAACGAGGTTCCAGAACTTGCCTGCAATCGGACGCTCGCAATTTCGAACATGGAGGGGACGAACTGGACAGTTCGCCGTGTATCAGGCCGGCGTGTAGTCTGCCGAGTGCGACGAGCGTGTCGCCGACGGCGTCCAGTCGGTCGAGACTTTCGACCACCTTATTGTTGCTCATATAAAACCAACAATGAGACCGAATTGCGAACGTGATCGATGAGCTCGGCGATGGCCTTGGAGTGTGCTCGCACGAGCTCGTCGTGATTGTTGAACTGCGGCGGCAACGCGCAACGTCGCATCAGATCTTTGACCTTGGGCTCCTTGAAGACCAGTCGGTGGTAGATGCCCGTGCCGAGCACCGTGGGTCCCTTGACGATAAAGACCTGTGGCGTAAGTTTGACTTTATCGAACTCGAAAGCACTACGACCGACCTGTCTCCAAAGCGACCGAACGAGATGGATCTGCGCGGGAGTCAGCGGAACTAGTGTGGTCGATTGTCGCCTAGAGCCAGAGCCACCGCCGCCGCTTCCCTGAAGCGTTTCCCCGTCCACCGACAAAGAAGACATGAGGGAAGATGTAAAATCCGACCCCGCTCTGGCGCCTCTCCTTCGGAGTAGTGCACGGCGAGGAGAGTGCGGAGCAAGCCGACGATCTTGTGCCGCTTCTCGGTCGAGACATGAACCGAAGGTCGCCGTCCTGTCGCTGATCCTCGTCGTCCTCGTCGTCGTCGTTCCCGAAGAGATCCGATCCCGTGGAGGCACTCATTAGGGTCGACGGATCAGCGGCGGCGCCCTGAAAGTGTCCGAGTGTCTGAGTGTTTGAAAGTGTCTGAAAGTGTCAAACTGCGTCCGTCAATCAGCAGCAGGTCGTGAGTGTTCGTTTCCGTTTCCGCTCTTCGGCAGATTGTTTTTTTCGTCTGCTAGTAGAACGAGAAACAACAACAGTCAGTCGATAGGTATGCCGTGCTGTAATGACTCGTGCTGGCTGCGAATCTGCGAATATGCGAATGAAGAAAATTCGATTCCCAACAAATAGCCTTTCTCTGCTCAATTACAGTACGGAGCTTGTACTACGACTATCACTTTACAAGCCACTCTCATTCGATCTGCCGCGCCACTTTCCCTCGCTCAGTTGCACTTCCCGTCTCTTCTCCAATTTCTTTTCTACTCTCACTGTTTCATTGCTTCACTGTTTCATTGCTCCAGTCCCGAGTCGTTTCCTCTCATCGGCACCAACTGATCCCATTGGCTTCTCTGCCACTCCGTTCGATGCCGACTCCGCGACTCATCCCTCCCTACGCGTACGGGTGCCCTTCGCTCTCATACCCCAATTGCCAGTCACTCCGAGGGCAGAGAGGTAGCCGCCAGCCAGCCGGCAGACATCCTGCCAGTCAACGTAGCGAGGCGTCGCGAGAAGGAAAAGCTCCCCCGCGTCGCCCACCCATTTATCATCGCCCCCTCTCCCCTGCTGCTGCTAGGGGGAGCGAGAGTTAGCGCGCGCCTGTCGTTCTTCCTGCCCCCGGGGCGACGTGTTTTGAGGCGAGCCCCCTCTGGCGTCAATCCATTTTCACATTGCCCCCCGCCCGCTGGCAAGCCGCAGCCGCGACGACGACGGCGACGATGTCATCAGCACGTCGAGACAGAGAGAGGGGACGCAATCGATCGAGAGATCGACGAACGCCTAGCGGATATCTAGTCTGATGACGGGGAGATTAATTACAAAGGCGGGATCTGCTCAAATTTCCGAACGAGAGAAGTCTCCAAACAGACGAATCGGACGCATCTCAGTCATCATAACCGATCAAACCGAATAATAACGCTGCGCCCCCGAAACGTCGGCGGATAAATGTGCTGTTTGGCCTGGATCGCTTCGATCTCGATGGTCCGTAGTGTTGCGAAAAACAACGCAAGAATTGTCGACAACTGTCATCGATTGATCGATTGATACCTCGGGACCCCCAGTTGTGACAGATGTCTAAATCAAACAACATCCCCGAAGATAGCCGGAAGTGAGAACCAATTGACAACGAGCGAGTGTGCTAATTGATTAGATTGTCCAGTATAGCCCGCTCAAAAGAGCGGCGTCCAGGCCAACCGATCCATCACGCCGCCACAGTGTGACGAAGGGAAAAGTCGCCGATCGACTGACCTGCGGAATGCGGAACCGCAACTGCCTGAACGAGCCGCCACCTCCTCCAGTTGGCGTGAGACAAGCTCCTCCAGTCGGCGTGAGACAAGTTCCTCCTGCGGCGGTTGTCGTTTTTGGTGACTCATTCCCGCGTCGAGGTTGCCGCATCGATGAGCGCGGCGACAAGATTGGACTCTTCGCGGAGTGTCCAGCGTTCTCCGACATTGGCACGGTCGGCGGCAGCCCCATCGCGCCGCCGTTGGAGGTTGAGGCAGCCGTCAGCATCGAGTTGTGCTACACATATCTCTCTCATCAAATCGATCGGCAATAGAGGATGCGCAGCTGTCTGCCTCTCTCACATCGTGCAACGGCTTCCTCCCACTCTTGCTTCCCTTCTTCTTCTGCTGCTTCTGTTCGAGGTCGTGCGCCGCGAAGAGCTGCTCAAAGTCGTGACTCCCGGCAGCCAGTAGCATCGTCGAGGAGGTTGAGGGGGAAGCGAGCGCCAGACCGCCTGAGAGCATTTATCGTCATCGTCGTCGTCGTCATTGTAGCAGCACAAACCCGCTGCCACGCTCGCGGTCGCCGCCCCCTTTTTGCCGCGCCCCATTTTGCATCCTTGCGTCTGCTCGAACAGACGACCGGTCGCGCCGTTGCCGTTGTCCGCACTCTTCCACTGCAAAATGTGCATTCTCCACTCTAATGGCGCAT
>JACMII010000256.1:9487-28010 GCA_014805405.1 Bunonema sp. RGD898 | reverse complement strand
CGAACCAGCCGCGCATCCGTCGCATGACGACGCCACGGTGTGGAGTGTCCGCGATCTGGTAGCACGTGAGTTTATGAAAAGCAGCTGAGTGTACCATCAAAACCCATGGTCGATTCAGTACGTCGGCATCCATGATGAAAGGGACGCAGAGGAAAAGGTTGTTCAGCAGATCGTTCCGCCCAATCTCGGTCAGATAGGTGGCCGTCAGATTGTAAACGCACAGCGCGCAGTTTGGAAGAATCAACACAAGGGACAGGATAAGCAGCGATCGCTCGGAGCGTAGTAGAATAGTCGAATTTACATGCATTTTTCCATAGAGCAGCACTCTAAATGAACAGACATTGAATTTAGTGCAAAATAATGCAGTGCCCGGTGATGAAATGCATAATGATGGTGGAACTGACCAACGCGACCGAGTACCACGTCGTATATGTGCCGGGTAGAAACTGTAAATGGACTGCAACTTTCTCTAGTAGGATGCAACCCCGTACCCCTTTGATCCAGTAGTTGTCGATGTACTGCACTAGCTGCGTGACGTTATTCTCCACATACGGCTTGTAGGTGACGATCATCTGGAAAAGGGGCCACGTCGGCATCAGTCCCATCAGGAAACTGGCCCCGATTGCGTAGTAAACACTCTTTTTCCACATCTGATCAACATACAAGGGAAGAGTTGAAATAGTTCTCACTCGAGTGTGTCTTAGTGGCATCAGCACAGCGGTGATGCGATTCAGGGCGACGAAGAAGAGATTGGCGAGAATCGTACAGTTCGGGTAGAGCACCCCAAAGTACCACAAGACATTTAACGCGTTGCTCGAAACGCCGTACGACCCGATCGACGGGAACCAGTACTGTAGGCGACTTTTAGGTACGTTCAGTCTTGCTCATATGGGGCAACCTGTAACTTGAAGGCGTACTCGTAGAAGGGAATCATGATGCAGTCGGTGAGACCGGCCGCGAAGAACAGCAAGTGGAAGGACGAGCGACGGAAACCGTACCTCGGAGACGCGATGGTGTGCAACTCGACAGCGTAGAGAAAATAGGTCGGAATGGCGAACAGCAGAAGGGCCATTTCGAGTGAATTGTAGAGTGACAGCATCTCGAGATGACAGTGGGATTGCGCGCAGAGAACTGACACTGACGACTGGCTAATGGGGGACGGCAGTACCCTAAGAAAAAGTTGCAGCGGGAAAGCGTCAATTTGCTCGTGCGTACTTCATAACGCGTCGTCTTCTCCTTCGTTGCCGGAAACGCGATGACGACGACGACGACCCCCCAATTTTATGTCTACGACCTGAGAGCATTCTCGGAGTTGCGCACGCAGGTCGCGCGTTGCTGCAGTCTAACATGATCTCTCCTTATATCCGTTCGTAATTCTATGGTTTTCTCCAATGACCCTTCGCACACCAGCAGTAGCAGTGCATTTGACCACCGTGTCCTTTCTCTGTTCGGAACTCAAGCAGATGCAATTGATGGGTGGGAAAATTGCTATTTGTCAATTCGGACCTCGACATAGTCCCAAATTATCTGGGCGCAGAACAGCTTGGCCGTGGGCATTGGGGAACTGGCGGTTGACCAGAGAGATTCAGATTTCATCTGTCCGAGCGCCGTGGAAGTTCTCCTTCTCGACAAACTCCCCGCAGACGTTTGGCGGATTCCTCACACGATACGGAACCGGTTTCGACGTTTTGACCGTGTCCGGATCTAGTCACGCGATTGCCGAGGATCGACCCGCACAGATCTATCAACTCTTTGTGAACTGGCTTCTCGACCGAGACTACTCCACTCCAGCCCCAACGATCGTCCAAACTGCAACCACTCCGTCCACCACGACCAAGAAGAAATCGGCGGCATCCACAAGGTTCATCAGTGGCTTGTCGATCGTTTTCTTACTGCTAGTGAAAATGCTCTACCAATGCTTTCCTTGAAAGCACTCTCAATCACAACATTCATCGCGCACGATAAACAGTCTCTGTGATGCTCATTTGTCGGCTGCGGTAGTGGTGTTGTCTCTGACCTGCAGTTCCCATGTAACCCGTGCCAATTGGTTGATTTTGTCGTGGTTCGGCTGGATGGTCGATTGCACACAATTCACCGGAGCGTTGTTGTCGTCATTGCTCGTGTTCGCCGCGTAGAGTGCCCGAAGAGTGCTCGAGACACTAAAGTGATTGGTTCCGGCATGGCCGACGTGATGGTTTACGACTTTGGCGCGCAGTATGGCCGTCTGCCGGCTCAGCTTGTGGATGGCGATCAGTTGAATAGAGAAGCGCGGTCTCTGCGGACTGGACGACACTGTGGGCGCAGCCACATACAGAACCTGTCGAGCGTGACTGCTCACTGTCAAATGTGCGGGCTACTTGTTTGGTGAAGAGCTGTCGGAACTGGAGTCTGAAGGTGGAGCTCATGCCGAAGTAGATTGCGAAGTTGAGCGGATACGTCAGGATGATCATAAAGTTGCTGCGAGGAGATTGGCTCTTTTGTCAAGCGAGCGCCCTTTTCGAACCGAATGATGACGAGGATGTTGATGAGGGCGTAGTCCTGCGACCACTGGTAGACGACGACGAAAAGATGGAGGAGGAAGATGAGCGCGACGGGGATCTCGATGAGCAGGAAGATGGCGAGCACGACGATCAGCATTCTGTGTGTCGTGTTTGTTTGTCCGTACTTCCGGCTGCATGCTGCTGTACCGTGTTGTCGAGTTCATGAGCGTCGACGTGCAGAGCTGTCCGCTGGCGCTCACCTGAACCAGAAGAAGTGCTTGGCTAGTAGCCGCTGGGCTGAATTCCGGATTCCCCCCCCGGGCGAGAGGCGAGGTAGCATGGCGCCCTCATTCTCCTCTTGGCTTCCCCCTCCTTAACGAGCCTACTCGCCATTGTCATTGTGTGCGTGTGCGTGTGTGCACGCGTGGCTGGGTGTGCCAGTCACACATGCGCGCGTACATACGAGACGGCCGCCTCTTCGTCCTAAGCCCCACCACGTAATTGGTCCACTTAGGAAGCCCGAGACAGGAGGAGGGATGGTGATGATGATGATGATGGCTGTGCATGCAGCCGTCTCGGTTCCCTCCTCGGGTTGGTTTCCCATTTCGGAAGACAACACGGTCTGTGTTGCAGCAGTGTCCGTCACCCGACGAACCGCAGCGACAACGCCATCAACAACAGGACGGCCGCGGTGAGAGTCAACAATTACGCGGCGCTCGAATGGGAAAATGATTAATGTGCAGCAGCTGTAGACGCAGTTCAGATGCAGAACAAGGGAGAGGAAGGAAGGAAGCCAGATAAAGGGTTTGGCGCGCTAGAGGAGAGGGAAAAACAAAATAAGATATGCTAGGGAGAAGGAAGTGGTGGCAGAAGAAAAACAAGGGAGACAGACCTTTCGCAGAACCGTAACGCCGCAACTGCCCCGTCGGCGGTCTGCATCGTTAATGACGCCGAAGAGACGACTGCAAGATGAGAAACGGGAAATGTGATTCTCGCTGCTGTATTGGTGACGCCGCTGTTGTTGACAACAATGTGATGAATGAAGAGGGGGGAGGGGAAAGATGAGAGCAAAGCACATACGCAGAGACATCACTCAATGTCATCGTGTACGTTACCTCGTGAAGTAGACGAGCAAAACACAGGGCACGATGTGGACGAAGAGCGCGCGCACCGAGAGCAGCGTCGCCATGAACGTGTTGCGGCCAATCACCTGCACACAGACACACACACATGTACCGACATGCCGCGCCTCATCATCTGCGCGCGCGTGACCCATCTCCACCCACCTCATTGACCCAGGGCGAGTAGACTCGGTAGCAATGACGTTTCCCGTCCGAATGCAGAACGCTCAGGGTGCTCTCGTTCAGTAGCCAGGGTAGCTCGACGAGCACGGACGCCAGCATAATGAGGGCGACCATTCGTTTAGCCTAAAAAATGTTCGTCGCACGATACAGAGAGGAGGTTGGACACAACGACGACGATGACGACGACGACTCTCGCCATACCTGCGTCATGTTGCAGTAGGTCATCACCCGGGCCGGGATGCAGACGTAGACGTAGCGCTGTACGGCCAGGAAGACGGTCAGCCAGATGGCGACCGTGTGAAATCTAGAGATGCACACACGTATGACGACGACACAAATCAAAGGACGCACATCGTGGGCAGATGGACCGCGAACAGATAGTGGTGTCGGCACCAGAACTCGGAGAGCCCCTCGCGTCCGTCGGCCTCCATGCCGCCCAGCAGATAGTAGTAGAGGAACCAGGGAATCGACGCGAGTCCGGTGAGCAGCTCGGCGATCGCCATACAGAGCAGGATGAAGTTGGTGGGAGTGCGCAGATGTCTGTGCGACAGGACCACCACGATGAGAGTGTTCGTGATGAGCGTGACGAAGACCACGATCGGGGTGGCGATCCCGTAGATCGGTCGTGCCAGCCAGGGCGGTTGCGACGCGGCGATGTTGATCAGCTGCAAGGGGAGGGGGGCTTGCTTGCGCTTCGCCTCTATTGCCGCGTATGGGCGAATCCATTCTCTCTACCCCATATTCTTGGCCGACCGCACGGAAGTCGTTCAGGATGGCCGCGGCGGAGGAGCTCGGCGACGCCGCGAGCATCCTTGCGGCCGCGTCCTGGTCGTTGTGGTCCAGGAAATTCTGCTGCTGCTGTTGTCTCTCCCACATCTGCTGGGGTCGCCGTCTCTGAATTGTGCCTGTTTGTGTCCCTGCTCCAGCTGGCTGAAGAGCCCTTCAGGACTGAGAGCGTGTTGGCGTGGGAAAGTGGTGGGGGGTGGCCAGAAGAAGAAGAAGAAGCATTAGATTCAGTGGGACGGGCGACAGATGCGACGGGCCAGAAGATAGGAAGAACACGGCGAACATACTGCACATTTGTCAGGGAACCCAAATGACACGGCTGCTCGAGAGGAAAGAGGAAGAGGAAGAAGAAGGCCAAGGAGAAACGAACGACCAGTCGAACGATGCCCTTAATCCCAAGAAGCAGACAGACGACGGGGGAGAGAAGGAAGAAAGAAAGGTGGGCAGCGACGCCTGCGCGCTTGGCTCTTCTTCTTCTTCTACCACTCCGCCTCTTCCCTTCGGTCGTCAGGACGCACCGGCCTTTCTGGCGAGCGCGCGTGCACATCTAATGACAGATGCTTCGCCGTCTCCGTGAAGCGCTCCCTTCTGGCGGAGCGCTCCCTTTCACGGGATGCACACGCACGCGACAATAAGATCAAGTCGCGCACGCCCGCCGCCTTGTTCGTGGTCAGGACGACGGCGAGAAGCCGGAAAAGGAGCGAGACCCCGTCCCGGCACCGCGCAGCACAAAGAAGAAGACGACGGATTGACACGGACAGGAAAGGAAGGGGACGACGGGAGCGAGGGAGGAGGGAGAGGGACTGACGAAGGAGACAACAAGGAGGAGGAGGAGGGAAAGACAAGGTGTGCGTGACTCCACCCAATCGTCGACATTCGTCACCACAGCCGCCTATCTCTGCCCTAATCTGTGTATCAAGTCGCAGCAGCACGTCATTGCCGGCATTACCACCACCACCATCATCGCCACCGCCGCCATCATCGTCGTCGTTCTCCCGACGATTAAGGCCTAGGCCCGGATTAAAAGGTAGCGTTGCCGCCGCCGCCGCTCATTCGTCAACAGCTGGCCTGGCTCTTCGCCCGCTCGTACGTCTGTCCGAAATTGGGTGTGTACGTGCACGGCGGATTCCACAAGCGGGAGGAACATGTGCGAGTGAGAGAGAGAGAGAGGTATCGCATTTCTCCGGACACAGACAGACAACAAGTCCTCTCCTCCAGGGTCTTCGCTCCTCTCCTTCTCGTGCCCGTAAACAGGTCCGCCTCCGCAAAATGGAGATGCGGCGGCGGTAGCGGGGGGATTGGAAAGCGCGAGGAGGAGATTCACTCTCTGATTCTCGGCGGGAAGAAGGGAAAGAAGAACAAGTGCGTGCGAGGCGGCCGGGCTGAGCCGAGAGAGAGAGAGATTCCCTTCCTCTCTCGAGCAGGAAATTGGGCTCGTCTCTTTTGGAGGGGGAGGGGTGAGGGAGGGAGGGGAAAGGGAGACTGGCACGGCCGGCATGTCTCTCCCTCTCCCTGAGGCACAAGTCGGAGGAGGTGTCCGATGTTGGGGTCGTCGTCGTCGCCCCCCCCCCCCCCCGGCCTCCCTAGATGACACCTCCTCCTCCTCCTCCCTCCCTGCACCCGGCTCATCCTCTCTATTTGCGGACGACGACGACACGCGCGCGCGCACACGCACAAGCCTACTCTGTCGTTACGAGACAGGGGGATCCAGTCAACAGGAGCGGGAGGGCTGTGAAAAGAGGAAGAGGAGAGGAAGGAAGGCTCGACAGGAAAGAGAGAGACGAGCCAAAACAGAACCCTCCCGTCAGTCCGCTAATGTTCACACCCGCATTAGCGGAGCGGAGGGAGAGAGGGAGACGAACCCAAAACAATACGCACAGACACAGACGCGCCAGACGCAGCGGCAGACTGAAGCTGCAAGGCTTGGTCCGACTGGAAAATAGAGAAAGGAACCGCTGCCATCGTCGCTGCTACTCAACCCGAGGGGGAGAGCGGGATGTACGCGCGGTGTGCTGCAGCACTCAGCATAGGCCCAAATGCATCTCTCTCCCTCTCCCTCGTCTGCTCTCGGTGGCCCTGCACACGAGGCGCACCTGCAGCGGGCCCAAACAATATTGAGCCCGCTATTGCCACTACTGCTGCTGCTTCATCTCGATTTCTCCCCTCGCCCACACGCTCGACCTCCGCGCCCGCTGTACGGGAGCGGCCAGAGGAAATAGGCGCTCGTTCTGAGCAATCCACGCTTCATTACGATCTCGACGCCTGTCATAGTCATCATTATCATCATCGTCATCATCATCACATGACGTACAGCAGCATACCTGCTCGTGTCCGGAGATATGCTGTGGGTGGCTGTGGTGTACTTGTGAGTTGATGCGCTAGAGTGCTCTCAGTCAGTCAGCCAGTGTTCACCGCCGCGAATCGCGATCGAGTCTCGTTCATGCCAACCCCTGGCGCGGGGTGAAAGGGGAGGGGGGAACGCTCGGCCAACGTCAGCAGAAGGGAAGGTAGAAGCACATTGCACTGTATCCAAGCACGAGCAGCAGGATGAGGATGATGAAGAGCGCAATGGCAATGATGATCTTCTTCTGCAAGAGCGCGCGGTAATGGATCGCCGCCGGAAACGATACGAGTAGTAGGAACCTTTCGGACGCTCCTCTGTAACTCGACGGCTTTCCGCACGTTCTCGTTTGCGCGCTCCGTCACGACGGCGGCATTCTCGACGGCGTGCGCGATCGAGTCCACGATTTCGCTCTGGAACGCTCTTGCCTCTCCCTCGCGCAAGAGTCGATCGACTGACCTGCTGTTCCACCATGGTGGCGATATGCGCAAACAAATCATAGAGCTCGCTGATCGACTTTTCCAGTTGCGAAATGGCCTGCGAGATCACCGCAGTTCAAACGAGACGAAGTCGCAATACCTCGTATCGGGTCTTGACGTCGTCGTAGAGCTGCTGCTTTGCCGTGTAGCCAAGCATTAACTGAACTCGCATGCTTGCCATCCAAACCCCCAACTCCGCGTACCCCTTTCATGAGATCGTTCACATTGCCGTTTTCCATCGCCTCTTCGACCTGCTCGTCCGTGAGTCCGCTGTTCACCACTCGCATATAGGTGGTGAACTTCTTTCGAGTTCGCTCCTTGTAGGAGAGCTGCAAAGTAGCTGTGAAAATGCTCTTCGCCAGAGCTCTGGCGCACCTGTTCGCTGGTGAAACGGTTCATGCAGAGCTCGAGCGACTTGGTGATCGTGTTGATGTGGTCCTTGGCCATTCTCGCTTCCACCGCGCCGCCTTTCGACCCTCGCGTCCTGACGAAGCGCTGGGACTCCGTCTTGAGCTCTGGGACAAAAACACGTTATCGACAAAACCCAGGACGAATACCTTTGAGGGCGTGCGCAATGTCGCGCACCTCGGCAGCGAACTTCTTGTCGATCTCGTTTAATTCTTCCGAGTATTCTAGGGGCAAAGTGCATTTTTACAGAAGGAAGGAAAGGCAACCTTTCTCGGAGACCGGTGACGTGATGAGAATTCCATGCAGCTGTTTCGCTCGATCAGCGAGCTTGTACAGTTGGTCCACGCGTTCGCGCAGGTTATTCGAGTGCAGTAGGAACTGAGAGAGAGAGAGACCGTTGTTCCAGCAAAACGCACAATTCCAAACCGTCTCAAAAGGACTGGCCGCAGAGCCCGACGGTAGCAGCGTGTCCATCTCGATCGCTACGCCTCCCCGTCCGTCTCGCGCATTCGCCGACGACGCAAGACTGCTATCGCCTTCATTTCGGGACGAATTTCGATGCGGCGGCGTCTCGATGACGTGCAGCCCGCTGGCCTTCTTAATCGGTCAGACATTTTAGGAAAACGGCACCGACCATCTGGTTGCGCAGCTCGCCGAGTCGGTCCTTCATCTTCTCGACCTGTCTCTAGTCGTCGTTCATTCAACCGTCACGCACTGGAACAAATCAGAGTTTTGAACTCTCGAAAGCAATGCCAGAAGGGAATGTCATGCTGGGGGCGCAACTAATCGGTGACACGCGATAGGAGAGGCGCAGACAGGTCAGACGCGCAAATAAACAGAGAATGGACGCATGTCCATGCCACGAATAGCATGCATGGATGAGCAATCGTGCGTGCGCGCGCAGGGCCGGTCGGTCGGTCGGGTCGTAAACCTGCTGAAGCGAGATATGCCGGAAAAGCTCGTCACAGATCGCGTCGCCGCTTCCCCTCGCTCTCTACTTTTGGCACCTGTCGTTTGCACGTGCTCGGCGTCATCATCATCACCATCACCATCGTCGCCATCGCCGACTGCCTCCCTTCGCGCTGACTTTTTCTCGCTCATTCGCGCCGTCGTTGCGTTGGCTGTAGTCAGTCCTCCCTTCACAGTGCCTCGCAGCCATGGAGATGGACCAAGAGGTGGACGCGACATTGGCGCAACAGCTCAGCTGCATGGGCACATCGGACCGCGAGACTTTGGTCGGCCACTTTCAGCAGGTTACCCCTCTCGTTCGCTTATTTTCGAGTGTAATTCCACGGGTCGCAGATCATCGGCCAGCCGGATCTTCAACACGACACGTGCGTCTTCTTCCTCGACATGTACAATTGGTGATTGGCGTCGTTTCTCGTCTTCTATGATAGCGTTTAAATTCAGGAATCTGCAAGCCGCCGTCGGTGGCTTTTACGACTACGGACAGGCGACGGCTGCCAACTCGGACTATGACGTTCGACTGTTGAACGGACGATTGGCTGGCGACGTCACAGTGGGCGAGGTGAATCCCCGTTATTATGCAGGATATGCTGAAGTTGAATTTAGGGCGAATCAGTGACGCCGAACACTTCCTTCCTCAAGATGTGGCGGCTGGAAAATAGCGGTTTGGTTGGATGGCCGGAAGGGTGCTATCTCGCCTACATGGAGGGTGATTCCCATCCGACGGGTGCGACGATTCCCGTGATTATAGGCGAAGCCATGGCCGAATCGCGCAATCTTCCGGTTCCGTGCGTGAAGGCGGGCGGATTCGTCGAGGTCTCCACGCAGATGACGTCTCCCGAGAAGAGCGGGCTCTACCAGAGTCGGTGGCAGCTCAACACTCGACATGGGATTCCCTTTGGCGGTCTGTTGTCCTCGAGTGCTAGCAACACGCGCGACGCCTACAGACTCGATCTGGTGCATCATCACCGTGTCGAGCGACGGGATCATGGACATCATGCAGGGGATGGCTGGACTGAGCGGAGAGTCGGCGGCGGCCGCCGCCGCCGCCACCGCCGAACTTCGACCGACCGTTATGCCCTCGTCCCCATTTCAAGTTCCCGACGCAGCTCGATTCGCTCTCATGCAGGTCTGTAGTGAGTTCATGTGCAACGACACGGTTGTGCGTGATTCAGAGCTCGACGCACTCGGTCTCGGCGGCCGTGCCGATCCTTGCCCAGACCGACAGCGGCTCAACGTCTCAGGGCGCTTCTCGTCTCGACACGCCCACAAATCCGCCGTGTACTCCGGCGAGTCCCGTCGACGAACCGACCCTGATGGCGCCCGGGTCTGAGAGGATGCAGTGACGCGCGCGCGCTTGTTTGCTGCTCGAACATCAGTTATGCTGTTGCTGCTATACTAGGACATGCACACGCTTTCCGGCACTGTCTGGTTACTCTCTTCCCCTGTCACACGCTACACATGTATGCAAATACGCGGGTTTCTAATATGTTTTCGAGAGAGAGAGAGAGAGAGGAAGCGCGCGCACCATCGTTCACACGCCCACAACCAGCACCACCTCGGACTTACAGACGAGCGGACACAGAATTCCAACGCTCCTTGCTCTCGAAGGAGATCGCGATCACATCAGAAAAGCCGCAAAGAAATTGTGATGATGATGATGACGTTGAGTCTGGAGCGACAGACGTTGTTGATCTGCGACCGTCGAAATCGGTTGATACCTGACATGACATATTGCATCCCATGCACGAACTTTATCGCTGGAACAGAGAAAACGCCAAACCGGGCGCTGTGTCTGTATCTTTCCCGCCACGCTTTCCGTCATGTCTTCATCTTGCTTGAGGCCATGTTTGTTGTGTGGCATTCAATCGTAAATTCTCATGCCAACCGTCCCTGGCTCTCCGTCTACCCGTTCGGAGTGCACGATTCAACGACGGATATATTTCAGCGAAATCATGGCGTCGGAAATCTCGTTCTCGGTGACGGATGGGATGCAGACGGCGCCCGTCAGTTTGCCATCCACTACGACGGGTGTGGACCTTGTGAAGCTCATCATTGGCGTCTTCGACCACGCTACTCATCAGCCGGAGCACGTCTATCTCAAGCTGGACGGACGCGATCTCTTCAACGAGCCTGCCGACCGCAACAAGTCACTCGAGGTTTTTCTCTGGATCTCCGCGTGAAAGCGCGCCCATTTCTCCACTTGCAGCAGCTCGGCATCACCGAGGGACAACTTGTCCTGTATGTGTACCAGAAGCCGGCAGCGGCTCCAACTCAACAAGCTCCTTCTACTTCGAATCCTGCAGCGAATCGCGAAGCGATGGGTGCTCTTCTCGGATTGCTTGCCAGCGGAATCAAGGTGCCGCGGCAGAAGGGCGCGCAATCGGAGGCGGACAAGCAGAAGGCGGCGACCGCCAAAGATGTTTGTTTTCTCGCGTTGCCCGATTCCAACTCTGATTCAGGAGACACGTATCAAGGAGCTATTCGACTCGCTCGCGCAGAGTACTGCGCGCGTCGAGCTGTTGGAAGTCGACCATCCCGAACTTGCTGCTGCCTACAAGAAGGATCCCACCGATTTCCGTACGCAAATTTCCTTCACGAACAAGATGGTTGGATTTCAGAGGCTTTCTTGAAGGCGTACCATGATGCGGTTGCAAATGAGCGTCGACTTGCCGCCTTGGCAAACGATCCGTCCAGTGCAGAGGGACAACGCTACCTGGAGGCTAGACGGACGTTGGTACTGATTGAGGAGAAGTTTAGAAAATCATCGCTCGCCGCAACATCGACCACAACTACGAGCGAGCGATGAACGAGACTCCGCAGTTCTTCTTCAGCGTGCACATGCTCTACGTCAAGCTCAAGATCAACGGTCAGGACGTGTTCGGATTCGTCGACTCTGGTGGGTGCAACCGCAAATCTGCCCTCTTGGCGGCACGAGTGTGCCTTCTTCGCAGGCGCCCAAGTGACGATCATGTCGATCAAGTGTGCGCGTCGCTGCAACGTCGAGCGTCTGATCGACCGTCGCTACATTGGACAGGCCATGGGCGTGGGTGGTTCGCAGAAGTTCATCGGACGAGTGCACACCTGTGAGGAGGAGACCTTCTGGTAGCGTGCAGAGTAGCGTGACCTATAGGCGACGTTCACGTTGGCGACACGAGCGCTGTCATCCAGTGCTCGTTCACGGTGCTCGACGACACGATGGATCTGCTCATCGGACTGGACACCCTTCGTGCACACGCCTGCACCATCGATCTGAAGCGCAACGCCCTGACGTTTGGAGAGGGATGCGAGGCGCCTTTCCTCACTCAAGTCGAGTGCGAGCAGAACGGGCTCAGTAAGTCGACCGCGACGGGGCGGCCTTTGGTGGTCACTTGTGCAATTGCAACGTTTTCCGACTCGGGAAGTGCGCGCCGCGCGGACGGCTCGGACCAGGCGGGGGGCAGTGGATCCGATGGCGCTGCTGCTGGCGGATCCAAGTCGCAGCAGGCCGACACGAAGGTGGACGCCGCCAAGTTGGCCAACCTCCAGTCGATGGGCTTCTCGGCCGAGCTGGCCCGTCGGGCTCTGCTTCAGACGGACGGCGATCTCGAGGCGGCCGTCCAGCTTCTGATCGCCGCCATGGCCACAGACTAACTCGAACGCGATTCTCTTTTCCCCTTGTGCACATCGTCGTATCGTCACGAAAAGATCTTGCTTTCCGACGGGCCGACGACGCCCACAGACGCACAACGAGGCCACACACACACACGCACGTACATTTCAAGAGTTTGGAGAGGGGCTGCTCGGTGAAGGACGCACCACGCCAGAGGGATGCTCTTTCTTTATGGACGACAGCCGCATTGTTTGTGCGCTGGTGTGTGACGCGCAACGCATGACTTGGTGTGTTGATTTGTTGTCGTCCCGGCAGTGGCGGCCTCCTTCTGGAGGTCGTGCTGTGTCGCTCTCTCTCTCTCTCTCTCGGCGACGAGAATGATTAGTAATGGTGCGTGGGAGAGAGGGAGAGGAGTGATGTGGGACGACAGAGGGGAGAAGTCCGCCCGCCTTTGTGCTCTTCTGTCCGGCCGAAGAGGAGTAGGGCTTATGAGTGGGGAAAAGGAAGGGAGAAGGCCCCCTGCTCTCCGCTCTCTCCCCTTCGCACCAAGAAGAGGCCAACACGATTACGATGCACACGCAGTGCCGCCGCCGTCGCCGCACACGCACACACCCCCTCGAGGAAGAAGAAGAGACGAGCAAGGAAGGAGTCTTTTGACACACCACCACCCCCCACGCAGAGAGGGAGAGAGCAATCCCTCCTCCGCCTCGCATTCGCGGTCTTCCCATCTTCCTGGTCTCGTCTCGGGCAGAGAAAGAACCGACCGAAGCCAACGCGGAAGCTTGTTTCTCTAATGAGCGGCCTAGCCTAATAGTGGTGGTAGTGGCGGTAAACAACACACGAGTTGTCTAAGCCAGACAGGTTGTTGGCGTTTGCCTGTTCATTGTGGACCACCGACCACTTTCATCCCGTCTCTCTTCGTACCGCCGTGTACTACCACCACCAGGATACGGGAGAGAGGGGAGGGGGGGGGGAAGCGCTAGGATTGTTGTATTTGTTTTCGCTCGCCCCTGCAGAATAAACAAGATCTGCTTCGGCTTCCTGCTGCTGCAGAGTGAACGAGCTCTGCACGTACGTGCGCGAGGATGTCCTTTGCTCCTTTGCTCCGTCCATCCGGCAGACAGCAGCAGCAGCAGCAGCAGCAATTTCCTGCAGTCAGTCTTCTGTCTCGGCTGCCGCCCCTCCCCCAAACAATGGTCTGTCTCCGGTCTGAAGATTTTAGGCGGTCGTCATCCTCCCCCGCTTCTGCTGCCCCTCCCCCGCCTCTCCTCATAATAATCATCACATGCTGCAGCCGGGTGCAGGTTTTCGGGCAAAGGAGACGACGAAGTAGAAGGGAGAGGGGAAACCGAAATTGGTTCTCTCTCTCCCTCGTCTTTTCCCGGCCGTAGAAGCAGCAGCAGCAGCGGCACTCGTTTATTGTTTGCGAGCTGCTCCACCGGCCCGGTGGCCAAGACTCGGGCGGTGGCCGAGGAAACCCAGATGTGGAGAGAAAGGGAGACTTTTCCCTAGCATGTGTGTGTGTACGTGCCCTCAGCATTTCCCCCCACCCCGCGCCCTGGCTTGCTTCTCATTTTTCCCCCAGCCCGTTTCTGCAGCGACCCACGCAGAGATGTTGATGAATAATGCGCACCCGCATACCTTCCTTCGCCTCCTTCTTCTCCGCCTTCTTTCTGTTCGTGCAGTCGAGCAGGAAGAGAGGGCTTGCGAGACAAGGCAAGAGATGATGATGAAGACCGTCTGGCCTTCTCTAGTCCTCAGTGTCTTATTTTCCAGTCTCGTCGCTCGCCCGCCATCTATCTGTCCCTAGAGACTCGTCTTGTTTTGGCAGTTGGAAATAACGAACGCACGTGTGTCACATATATCGTGAGATGCAGATTGCATGGATATCCGTCTCCACGTCGTCGTTGTCGTCGTCGTCATACATACAGAGAGATTGGCATTCGGCCCGTGACGTGTATTCTTCTTGTTTCTCTCTGTTGTTTCTCTCCTCCGTCCCCTTCGCGCATTCTTCTCTCCTCTCCCCCATTCGGGCCATTTCCTCTTCTTGCTTCCTAATTGTCGGCTCTTGTTTGCCACCTTTTTCCCCCGTTTCTCGCGGGTCGTCCATTGATGCGCTAACGCCTTGTCCGTGCCCTGCTCGCTTCCCTCGTCACTGCCAGAATACGCAAGACATTTACGAGTGTGTCACCGGTGTTGGCCATCCCTCTCTCTCAGCGACAGACCGCGAGACATTTGTAATCCCCTCGTTGAGTAGTAGTAGGCCTGTTTTCTCCCCTCGTCTTTCCCCTTTGACAGATCGGCACATACCGCCGTCGCCGCCGCCGCCGCTGCCGCCGCCGCCGCCGCCAAGATTATAGGGGGAGGGGGGGGGCGCAAGGGAGGAGAAAGACTCTCCTTTCATCTTGCCTATTCCTTCCTTCTCTCTTTCCCTTCCCCCTTTCCCTTCCTTCCTTCCTTTCTTTCGTTTCCCGCGTGGCGTCCTTTCTCTCGTGGTAATTGCTTGGACCATCATCACTATCATTGTATAGGGCGCGAGTATGAGTGTGGGAGTGGCTGCGAATCTAGGATTCCTCTTCTTCTTCTTCTTCTCCTCTTGCCCCTTCTCCCCTCTCTCAACCCCGACTAGTGTGGTGTGTGTGTGCGTGTGGATATTTTCGCGCGCTCTCTTCTCCTCCTCCTCCTCCTTCTTTCCGAGGGAGAAGAAGAAGAAGACCCCCAGCCGCCTACACAAATTGCGCGCCGCGTCTCTGTCGCTACCGCCACTGACAGCAGCACCTTTCTTCTTCCTCTCCTCCCTTCGCCTTCCTTTCCAGTTGCCATGCCTGCCTTGCTTTCCCCTTCCCTCTTCCCGTCTCGTCTGATTTACATCATCGCTCGCTCGCTCGCTCGCTCTCTTCGTGTGCATCCTGATTTTTGTCGCTTGCCGGCGGCTAGAGAGTGGTCGAGACTTGTTTTGTGGCCATGGCTCTCTCCCTCTTCCTGTGCAGATGCACACATCTGGAGAAGAGACCGAGCAGGAGGATGAGGAGAGGCAGTCGCTTGGGGACGCTTCAATCTTTGAAGCAGAGAGAGGAAGACGATGATGATGATGACGACGACTCGGCCATCTTGCAGCTGCAGATTTAGGATGGCGGCGCACCACATTCCCAGAGACCACGACGGGCCGTCGCCGTCTTCTGACTGGCTGACATCTCATCTTCTCGTCTTGGCCTTCCCGCGGCCACTGCCCCCTGCCAAGACTCACGAGAGCAGGAGGGGATGGTGGGAGGAGGGAGAGAGATCGCGAAAGAAGGAGCCATATCTCGATAGAGAGCGCGCGCTAGCGAATGGCCCGCAGAGAGATGCGGAAACGACACGCCAACCCACGTCGTCCCTACACCGGAACCGGACAATGTGCACCAGAGAGGGAGAAGGAGCTCGCCCGCCACATAAGGCAGAGACAGCAATCCGCGCCGATTGCACCGGTCCGGCTGGTAGTCTGTGTTGCCACAGAATGTCTTATGAGAGGGGAAAGAGGGCATCTCCCCCTCTCTTTCTCTCTAATCATCTGACACACGGCAGCCCCAAAACGGAAAGGGGCCGGCGCTGATTCGATTCAGACACAAGGGGGATGCCCCTCTTGTTCTGTCTCTTGAGAGGCAGGCCCGTTTCTGTCTTTCTCTAGGATGAAGGATGGGCGGGTGGGCGGATGGGTGGGTGGTGGTGTAGAGGAGGACGAGGAGGAGGACGAACATCGTCATCGTGTCTAGCCGGCTGCTCCTCGCGAAAATATCCCAGCCCCTAGCGCCGTCGTCATGTTTGGAGACAGAGCATGGCGAGAGCTCTCCCCTCTCGTGATGATCGTCTTCTCGCCACGTCAGAAACACCCCCACAGATCGTGTTGTTGTGTAGTGGACCTTTGCCCTTCAGCTGTCGCGTAATTCGATGCCTCCTTCTCCTCCTCTCTTGAATTGGGTCTCTGCTGGCAGTAGTCGTCTCGGAGACGTCGACGTGGGCAGAGCAACTTTGGTCGCCACACGAGGGGCGAGAAACGCTTTGGTCCTGGGGGCAGACGGACGCGCGCTTCTTCCGCCTCCCATCCCCTCTTCTGGTTCTCCCTTTCTCTCTCTCCCTCTCCTCTCTCTCACCCTCTTCCGCATCGCTTGTTGTAAACGGACCCTGCCCCGCGGGCACACTCCACTTTCACGCTTGCAGGACCACAAGGATGCCTGCCGGCCTGGAGAACCAGACTGCCAGAGAAGAGCAGCCACCGCTACCTACCACGGATGGACAAACCTACTACCTGACTACAAGTGACAGCAGCAGCAGCAGCAGCAGTAGCAGCAGCAGCAACAACAACACCCTGCACGACCTGCTGTATGGGGGATATATCATGAATTACCGCACCAGGAAGTGAGACGATTTCAGATGGTCCGAGTCGAGGAGCGACGACCTGATTGCGATCAGCATCTGGCTAGTGATGTTGATCTACGCGCTCGTCTCCAACATCCTGATCGTGCTCGGCATATGTCGCAACCAGAACATGCGCAACTCAACCAGGTTGGTGGTTCGCGGACGATGAGGAAGTGCGGCGACATCCCTACAGCTACTGGTTTATCCTGTCGTTGGCCCTGTGCGACATCGTGATGGTGGTCATCTCGCTGGTTCATCTCGTGCCGGCGACCGCCTTCCACGAGGCTTTTCTCGGTATTCCGTTCATTGGATCTGGTGCAGCTGATTGCCATCAGAGTACATGTCGTGGCGCAACATTCTGATGCTCTTCTTCTACGATCTCTTCTGGTATAGCGCCGTCATTCAGCTCGGACTGATGGCTGTGAATCGGCAGGCTATCTTCACCCGCTTTCAATCGTCCCCACGACTGGTTCAGATTCGTGTCGATCGTCTACCCGATGGAGTACAAGCGTCTGTTCTCGCGTCACAACACCCTGCTCGTCCTGGGCGCCGGCTATCTTGCCGGAGCGGGCGTCTCGCTGCCGACCCTCTTTCCCTGCTGTCACACCCTGTGGGATGGACCCAACTACATCACGCAGTACTATCCCGAGGACACTTGGTAGCTAGCTAGCTGTTCATCAGTCCATTGTCAGTGAAACTGCGGCGTATAGGTACAAGTACGTGGACATGTCCGTGAACACGTTCTCCCTGGTGCTGATGATCTTCTCGTACTGCGTGATCATCTTCAAGGTTCGAGCCAGCGGACGTGCCATGGCCCGGTACCAGCGTACGCTACGTAGTCGGGTAGGTCGGTCGGTTGGTCGGTCGTGCTGGAGCCAATGACGGGTTTGGCGGTCTTCTTCCGGGCAGCAAGACAGACCGACACCGCCGATTAGGGACCCACGCTCCAGCACACGCACGACAACACACACACACGCACGCACGCAAGCTAACACAATAACGGGGGCGGACAGACGGAGGGAAGAAAGAGAAGAGGATTGCTGGGACGGAGAAGGGGCTTCTTGGTTGCAGAACAGCGAGAAATCGCCAAACCACAACCACGGCAACAACAACAACAATAACAACAGCGGCAGCGTGTCGATGATGAACAACAATAGCTACATGAGCACGACGACGACCACGTCACTCATCAATGGAAACACCACCACCACGACGGCCACCATAAAGAAGCGGCGCAGGAGCAGTGGGACGCCGTCCAAATACATCGAGGGGACCGCGACGGCGAGCACTGCCAGCATAGCAAGTCTACGAAGACCGTCCGTGAGGCCGCCACGCGCGCAGGTCAGCAAGAAGGAGATGCGACTCTTCATCCAGGTTCGGGCTCTTTCTTTGTTCACCGCAGAGTTCCCCCATATGCAGCTGCATCGGATTGAGCATTTCACGATTTTATATACGGAGGAGAAAAACCGCGAGAACGCAAGAGTACGACCATTCGTGTAATCAGAAACTGCGTGCAGATGCCAAATCGCAATTTAAGTCGATAGGCAGTAGGAATTTCGAAGACCCCATGAGGGCGTCTTGCTCGTCGCGGCACTCTGTATCGCATAGCTTAATTCGGAGGTCTCTACGATAAAGCTTTCTAGAGCAATCAAAACTGCGCTCTTCCTACACGCACACACAAGTGGTATCCTTTGCTAGAAATCTAATGATCGATTCA
This sequence comes from Bunonema sp. RGD898, assembly GCA_014805405.1. Lineage (NCBI taxonomy): Eukaryota > Metazoa > Nematoda > Chromadorea > Rhabditida > Bunonematidae > Bunonema > Bunonema sp. RGD898. The sequence continues at coordinate 9,542 of JACMII010000256.1, read as the reverse complement.
GTTCTTCGTCGTGTCGCTTGTCTTCCTTCTCACGTGGACGACCTGGCAATGGCTG